>JAOTQK010000019.1:12629530-12640524 GCA_025642025.1 Rhododendron ferrugineum
TATATATATATATATATATACTCAATGACAAATTTAGAAAATTAAATTCAATACTTATAATTATCCGATTGCACTAATTTTTCACAAGTAACTCAAAGATATTATGTTAAAGCTAATGAATGACTCAAATCATGCATGTAGGACTCCCACACAGCCACCGATACCCTAGCGATACCCTTGCGAGCGGTACCGATTGTCCAGTTCGATGTGCTTTATTGGTGATATTGTATTGGTGATGGACTGTAATTAGGCTTCATGACTTTTCTGTTACAACAAAGGGGCAACTTTCAATTACTATTTTATTTTATTTTTTACTATTTTTTTCAATTTTTTTTTATCTAATGGCCAGAATGAAGCTTTTACTTAACTTTATATTTTATAGTTGTAGGTCCGAAAATCCGTGGGAGAGGTACTTACGTGTGGGTATCGGTGAGCTGGAGAGGTGCGATTGGTCGATGATTAGTCAGAGAAAAAGGGGAAGAAATCTTATGGGGTGAGAGAGGGAGCGAGAGGTACAGGAGTAACAAAGGCAGCGTGTCTCCTCTTGTTTTCCGCGGGGGTATCTGCTTTTCCCGAATTCGAATCGGTGAGGTCACCTTCTCTCTGGGGAAGAATGTTCTCCTTCCTCATAATCAGTGCTCACGCCCTTTCTTTCCGTGAAAAGTCAGTCTCTCAATCATTAGGAATGTCAGAGGTATTATAGGACACCTGGGCCTAGGTCAGGCCTATGACGGCATACCAATAAAACCCCAACACGTGTCCCCTCCGTACCTCTAGGCTTCGGACAAACTCGTCTCCCGTAGAAGCTCTTCCGTGGGAGGGCTCGAATTTCCGCAGCGTAACCTCCATCTCAAGCCACCAAGCCACAAGAAATTCCCCAATTCCCGCTAGAGCAAGGTCGCGACCCGCGGCGATCATAGGCTCTCCGCGGAGTCCCCTCCGGACCCTGCCTCTAGTTCCGGGGAGGACTCTAGAGACTTCTCAGAGTAGCTTCTTTACACCCGTCAGTGTCTGTCAATTCATGGGGCCTTTCCATGGCTTCCCCTTGCTGAAACTATCTTGGGATACATTTTTATTCCGTGGGATCAGCGGAGGTTTCGCGATTGCTTCTTCCCACGGACGCTTCCGTGGGAAACAACTTTCCGTACCACATACGTGTCTCTTCCTTATTGGGTAGTCAAACATTTTCCTTTTGCATGAAGCTTTGACCGAGGATACCTTCCGGCGCGGGCCCTATTGCCACGTGTCCGTGTGCTGCTGGAGGGTCAAAAAGTCTTGTCGGTCAAGGGTTAATAATTTTAACCGCACCTACATATGCCCCCGCGCGCGCGTACGACAAGCGTAGGTCGTCCGCGTGCGTATTTCCTTCTCTCGTGGATTTCCGCGGTTGTCCTCAAGTTGATTCGCGGAATGGCGGACTCCTTAACCGTTGGTGGCGTCTCTTCATGTACGGTCGTAACCTTTCGTGTACGACTGTCATAAATGCTCCTTTAATTGACTTGCTATATAAACCTCGGATCCTTTATTTCCTTTTCACCTACCGTTCAATCAAGTCAAAACTCTATCGCTTTCTCCTCTTTCTCTGCGAACAGTGATTCTCTACTTGTCTTCTTTGCTCCCCAGAAACTCTTCTTCTCTTCAACACAAGATCAAATGGCGGCGCGTAATCCGATTGTCGAAGTCCCCGTACCCTCCACGGACCAATGGAAGAGGACTCCATACTTGCGAACGGTTGGAGACCCATTCTGAGCTCTCGCGGGGGCCTACCCGGTTGAAGGCGCACCAGTGGCCGCCCCCGTCTTCTTCACTGCTCCTGCTGACTTAGGACAGGTGGAGTTGGTTAATCCTTCCTCTGTCCTCCGCTTTCGTATCGAGCGCGGGGACTTTCACCACGTGGAGTGTCGCTTCGGGGCTCAAGCTTCCCCACCCACTGATTGGGCAGAGTGGGTGGATGAGCTCCCCAGCAACCCTCCACTTAAGCAGGTAGTGATAGCTAGCGGCGCCCACGACGCCATCCTGTTGTCGCGGCATCTGAGCATTCCTCGACAAGGGGCGGCTATAAAAAATTTGGAGTTCGCTTGCTCGCGTTGGAGCATTGATACTCATTCCTTTGCATGGGCTTGGGGGGAGAGCGGGCTCTCGCTGGAGGATGTATTCATCCTTACTCGCCTCTCCCTCCGCGAGGCCAATATTCTGGATTTGGCCAAGCTCTCTCGCGAAGATCGGGAGAACGCTAAAGGACTGAAGAGGCTATACAGGTTGGCCCAGAATGGCCCCATTTTTACCGCTCAAGGCACTCGCAAGGCCGCGGCGGCGAATGCCAAGAAGACTTCCTTTGGGAGCTGGATTCGCTATTTCTACAAGGATCTTCAGCCCGCAAGGACCGTCATTCCGGGCGTCGAGCGGGACTTCGTCGAGGGCCCTCATTACGGGCAGCGATTTTATATGGAGGGGTTTTTTGCCTTCTTCCTCTCTTACTACGTCTTGCCTGACTACCCCGTCAACAGTCTTTCTCAGGCGGTCTTCCCACTTGCCGCGCTCATGGCCCGCGGCCAGCCCGTCGTGCTGGCGCCTTTGTTTCTTGGGTCGCTCTACCGCCAGCTAGACTTGGTACAAGCTGACTTTGCCAGGTCTCTTGGGAGGTGTGATCACCTTTCAATGGTTCACACCAACTTTCTGCTTGCGTACTTCTTCGAGCATTTTCGTGTCGCCGCCCCCGTCCCGCGGGTGTTTCTAGCATCTGTGCAGCGGTCCCGCGCGGAACAATGGCACGGTACTAGCAGCAACGCCTCTTGGCATGAGGTGTGCGATGTCGAGGCCAACTTCACACCGCGGCCCTACAGCGTCACCTCCCCGGGGGTCGTTGGCTTGGGTTCATGCCTTCTTCCTGCCCGCTCCTCCCTCAATGCCGCGAGCGGGGGTGATTCTGTGGTGCGGGTGGTCGTCAACTCCACCCTCATAGCCTTTCCTGGGTGGCTCTTATCTCTGAGCAACGAGGCTGCTGTGGTGGTTGTCTACCGCTCGGACCGCTTCGCGAGGCAGCTAAGTTTCGACCAAGGGGTGCCCGGTCCCGCTCCTCCGATGCCCACCTTCGCGGACTCTCAACTCCGCTTCATGGCGACTCTGCTTACTCCAATTCTGGTTCAGCTTGGGGACTTGCCCATTCCTGCCAGGGATAGGGTTACACGCTACACCCCGGAGTTTCGCTTGTTCTGGAGGAGAAACTTGGACTCCTTCTTGACATTCCTTCGTGGGCAGGTCGGCGTCCCCGGGGTGTTCGAGGTCCGGATGCGGGACACTTCTTTGTGGGCCATTACTGAGGTCCGAGGGGGTGATTGGCGTGGGCCCCACGACCAATGGGCTGTAGTTGACGTCGTGCCCTTGAATAGGAAATTCCCAGCAACGCTTCCCCCCCCTCCTTAAGTTGCTCCAAGGCATGCCAGCTCGCGGGGGACCCGGGGAATGACGCAGCCCCTAGCTCCCGCGGAGCCATCCCAGCCATCTTCTTCCCAGGCACCCGCAGCGAGGGGAGGCCTACGCATCAAACGTCTTCACACGGTATGTGATTCTCCGCTTCTCTATGTCTACTTGCTCTGGTATCCATTCTTATTGTTTTATTTCCTTCTTTCAGCAGCGGGAGCGGGACGCTAGCACTTTTGTGGCGTTCGAGTCAGCGGCGGTTGCCGCGGCAGAGGCGGCAGAACAGGCCGCGAGTGCAGAGGCAGAAGCGGATGTCCCAGTCGCTCAACCCAAACGGCGCCGCCTGGAGAGTAAGCCTCATTCATTGCAACGTCACTTCTGATGCTTCCTTTTCTGACTTCTGATTTCATTTTTGTGAAAATCTTTTGAACAACTGTAATGGAATCCGATGGTGAAGAGGACGAGAATATGGGAGCGGGCGGCGGCGGCGATGACGGTGACGACGACGACGATCGCCTCCCTCTCATCGTCCACTTGGCGGCCCTACACGCCCGGTCATCCATGCTCGCGGAAGGTCTCGCCGCGGGAGACGTCGCCATAGTGGCCATCTCTGACTCTCCAGAAGAGCAAAGGGAGACGGAGGTGATTCAACCTCGAACGTAGCCAGTCCCTTTTCCCCACCCAGAACCGGAATCCTCCGCGGTGATTGGAGGTATGTCACCTGACGAGCCTTCCATTGTTGACCTTGGAGGAGATCCCAACACGGTTTCCACCGAGTCATCTTCTTCTGAGGAATTTGAAAATGTGATCGTTTATTCTATTGACCGAGACCCCTCTCCATCTAATAAAGCGCCTTCGGAGGCTCGCGAACCTCCTCCGTCGATGACTTCCCACGAGTCAGTGGGTCAAGCCGACATAGCCGAGGAGCCAATCACCGCGGTGGTCGTGGAGCGTTTGAGGGAAGATGAGGAGGACGATGTTGGAGAGCTTCCTCGTGCCATCGCGGGAAATCTTGCAATAGGCCAGCCTGGGGCGGGCTCAACTTCTACTCCTTCCGGCTCTCAACAGCAATCCACCAGCGCCCGGATTCGCTCTACTGAGAGCTACTTGGGTCGAGTCGCTGGTGGCTCTCTGGGAGTCTCCAATGCTTCCTTCTTGCAAAGCCCTGGGTCAGACTCGGGGAGGGATGCAGCCGCGGACGTCACTAGCCCCCATTCTCCAGCATGCTCTACCTCACAGACTCACTCTCCCCATCATTCCGTGAGGCACACAGCTACCCCGCGCGCTGAGCTTTCAGCTCTTGCTACGGACCGACAGCTGGAGGTAAATGAAGAACTCTGTGGGGGGCCCACCACTATTACTGATTCAGATCTGAACTCTCTATTTAAAGATATGACTTTCTTGCCAACTGATGATGTTTTGGGAGGACAGGGAAGCCAAGCTCTTGGGGACTTCGGGCTTGACTTGAATGCAGAGATGGTCGAGCAGCAAAGGGGAGAGGTGGAGTCCAGGGAGCAGCCTTCTCCCAGGCAGAGCCCTGTTGCAGATCTGGGGAAGGCGCCCATGGTTACTGAGATGGAGATGCCAACTCGCATCTTCCCCGCGGGTGATCTTGTGGACGAGGTCTACCATCCGCTCTTCAACGCCATAGCCCGGGCTCATCCGGAGACGTTCGCTCGTTTCAACCCGCGGTCAATCCGGCTCGGGGCACTGTTCCTTGGGAATCTCCATGAAGTGCTTGCCCCTTGGGCGCAGCTACACTTCGGGGACTTCACTCTTGACACGGAGGCTGCCCTGCAAGAGATTGCACAGGACGCGGAAGTTATGGGGTTCGACCTGGGCTGGCTGTGCGCTAGGAGTTCCGCACTGAGGGCTGCGGGAGAAAGAGCGCCTTGAGGCCTGAGATCCAAGGGTTGGCTGCCCAGCTGGAGTCCACGCAGCAGCATGTGGCAAGTTTGGAGGCCAGGTTTGCCCAAGCTATGCAGCGTGACGTGGAGCTGGCTGCTGCGGCGCTGAATCTCGAGGACCCTGATCCGGAGGAGCTCATCTTCACAGAATGGCTGGCTTAGGCTCTCTTTCTTTCTTTCCCTTTTTTCTTTATTAAACACATGTACCATTGTTCCAAATTTATTTTTTTTGAATAAAGGAAGGATTTTTTTTTTAGAGATAAAACTGCTTGACAACGTCATTCCCTGCTTCTGCAGTCAAACTTCCCTCTTTATCTTTTGTTTCCTCTTGCGGACAACACCCCGCCTTTATCATTCGAATTTTGGCGATTATTGATCTCTCATCCGCGGGCCGTGCACCGGCCTTTATCAACTTAATGCCATCTTTTAATCGATAATCATTAATCTTGGAATACGCAGGTCATGTTCTGACCCTTTGTGATTTAACATTATCTCTATTTGATAACTGTTAAGTCTGGATTCCGCGGGCCATGTTCTGGCCGTTCAAGGCTTAACATTATCTCTGATTGATAATCATTAAACTTGGAGCACGCGGATCATGTTCTGACCCTTTGTGACTTAACATTATTTCTATTTGATAACCGTTAAGTTCGGATTGATAATCACAAGATGGAGGGGTGTTTCCGCGGAAATGTTCTCTCCGTGTAACCACGCCTTTCGTCATGACATATAAAGTTAAAAAAAGACAGAGTTAGAGAAGGATAATCATGACGTTTCATTAGAAGTCCTTAGCAACAATCAGACCGGCGATTCATTCTTACAGAATTTCAAACTCGCGGAACAACACTGCTTTCCATTGAACTTCGAAATATCTTTGAAAGAAAGAACAAGAAAATGAAAAATTGGAAAGTGAAACGAAAATCAAGAATTCTATTGCTTTTCTCATGGGTAGAACTTCTTGATTCACTTGGAATTCACTGCCCCTATCCAGAAACCATCTTCTGCGTAGGCCAGATGGTAGTATCCGCTCACAGAGGTACTGATCACTTCATAAGGCCTTTCCCACTTGGGCGTGAACTTTGGGGTCTTCAAATCCCTCATCACTGCTGCTGTTGCTTTCCAAACTAGATCCCCTACCTTGAATATTCATGGCACTACACCTTTGTTGTAGTATCGTGCCACGGACTCCCAGTATTTTTCGTGAGCAACGGCTGCGGCGACCCTTCTTTCTTCCAAGGCTTCCAAATCTGCTCTTCTTCCTTCCGCAGAATCTTCCATCGCGAGGATCATCAGTGCGGAAGGGACACTCAATTCTGTGGGCAGGACTGTTTCTGCTCCATACACCAGACTGAAGGGACTAACGCGGGTAGATTTTCGCTTTGAGGTCCGATAAGCCCAAAGGGCCACCGACAAATGATCCGCCCAAGTACCGTCGCGCTAGTCCAACAGCTTGCTCAGGATTCGTATCAAGGTATTGTTTGTTGCTTTCGCCTGTCCATTGCCCTGCAGGTAGTAGGTGCTGGAGGTACGATGATCAACTGTGTATTCATCAAGGAGGCTCTCCACATGATGATTAATGAATGGAGTCCCATTGTCGGAAAAGATCACCTTGGGTATGCCAAATCTGCAAATGATGTTTTCCTTGATGAACGTTGCCACCACGTCTCCGGTAGCTTTCTTCAGCGGAGCAGCTTCAACCCACTTGGTACAGACTTCCGTGGCTGCCACGATCCATTTGTTCTTCCGCGATGCTGGCCTGATTGGCCCAACCAAGTCCATGGCCCATGTATAGAAAGGATACAGAGCACGGATCGAATGCAGTTCTACAGAGGGGGCATGCACCAAGTTGCCAAGCTTCTGGCACGCCTGGCACCTTCGCACGTGCCGTTTGGAGTCGCTCTCCATGGTAGGCCAGAAATAACCCAGATGAACCAACTATTCGTAGAGCTTCCTCCACCCTTGATGCTCAGTTCCATGGGTCTTTCTCAAAACCTCTTCCGCCTCTTCTTTGTCCACACATCTCTGGGGCATCTCATCAAGGGTCCTTCTAAATAGGAGCCCTTTTTCAAAGAAGAAACGTCGCGCTCCGCGGATGATCCTTGCGGACTCGGTCCGTTCCACGGGCAAGGATCCTTCTCCTAGGTAGTCGATGTAAACCTGTCTCCAATCCGCCTCCTGATCGCCAGTACCCACCATCAGACATTTCGGCTTGGCCGCGTATAAGGAGCACCATGTGCAATTCTTCGCGATTAGATCGACGTCTTTTTTCATACTAGGCCAATAGTAGCCCTGCCTCTGAATCCTCCTGTACAGGGCTATCTCATTGTCCACACAATTGTTGTCGTGGATTAGATTCAAAACTTCTTCTGCTTCCTTCGGATCAACGCACCGCACGAGCGACCCCTGCGGAGCGCGGTGATACAACTCTCCACGCAGGACTACGAAGCATGAGAGCTCCGCGGTGGACAAGTGTCCTACGCCGATGGTTAACTTGATCTTGATGGACCCGCACCAGTCCTCCGTTGGCTCGCAAAAATCTTCTACCGCTGATGGCTCGAACATCTTTACAATTTCTATACGAGTCATTTCTTCCTCAAATTCCATCTTTGCCCCCAGTGTTGCAAGGGCGTCTGAGAAACGATTTTCTGACCGGGGCTTATGGATGATTTTGACACTTTTGAAAAACTTCATCAGTTTCTGAACCATCGTTCGATATGGCGCCAGGGTTGGTTCTTTCAACGCGTAAACCCCTTCTGTTTGCAGAATTACTAGTTTTGAGCCCCTCGCAATTTTCAGGTGTTTTATTCTTCTTTCTTTCGCTGCTACATGGCCTAGGATTAGCGCTTCGTACTCCGCCTCGTTATTAGAACAGGGGAAGTTCAGCTTGTAAGACAAATGAGATTTCTCTCCTTCTTCGTTTTGCAATACTATTCCCGTGCCTCCTGCTCCGCTTCCTGCAGCCCCATCGAAGTTGAGCGTCCAGTGCGGATCACCTGCGCTGGCCGCGAGAGCTTCGAAACTATCTCCGGGTAGAGATTCTTCCAACGGTTCGCACTGTCTGCTTGGGAACTGGGCAAGGAGATCTGCTAGGGCCTGACATTTGATCACCTTTGGCGCTGAGCATGAAATCTCGAACTCTGCGAGCGCTAACAACCAGCGGGCAACCCGACCTGTGAGCGCGGGACGCGACAGGAGATACCTCACTGGATCGGACTTAGTGACTATCTGTATGGGGAACGACAGGAAATAATATCTGAGCTTCTGCGCGGTGAAGACAAGGGCCAAACAGTGCCGCTCAATGGGCATGTATCTTTCTTCTGCTCCCTAGACCTTCCTGTTGATGTAGTAGACTGGGCGCTCTGTCCCCTCTACTTCTTGTACCAGCAGGGCCCCAATGGATCTCGGGGTGGAGGTCAAGTAGAGAATCAACGGTTTTCCTGCGACTGGAGCTACCATTGTCCGGGGAGAGGTCAAAGCCACCTTGATCCGCTGGAAATCTTGCTGATGTTCTTGCTTCCATTCAAATTTTGCGTTTCATTTCAGTAGGTCCGCGAAAGGTGCCGCGATTTTCGCCAGCGCAGGAATAAAACGCCGCAGGTAGGATACTTTCTCCAAGAATCGCTTGAGCGTCTTCTGAGAGTGGGGCGGTGGCATTCCCGTGATAGACTTGATCTTGGCTCCATTTGCATCGATGCCGAGGCGATGTACAAGGAAGCCCAAGGAATTTCCCGCGGTGACCCCGAACGCGCATTTCAGGGGGTTAATTTTAAGGTTGAATTTCCTGCATCTGGCGAAGACGGTGGCCAAATCCCCAAGATGGTCCTTTCGCTCCCTCGACTTTACAACCAGATCATCCACGTAATCTTATATTATCTTGTGCATCAGATCGTGAAAGATTGCCGTCATAACCCGCTAATATGTTGCCCCCGCGTTCTTGAGCCCAAAAGGCATCACAAGGTAGTAGAAATTTTCCAATGGTGTTCGGAAGGCCGTTTTCTCCGCGTCCTTCGGAGCCATCTTGATTTGGTTGTATCCGCTGAACCCATCCATGAAGGAGAACATTTGGTGTCTTGAGGTGGCATCCACCAATGTATCGATATGTGGGAGTGGAAACTCATCTTTCGGACATGCTTTGTTAAGGTCGCGGAAGTCAACGCAGACTCTGATTTGGCCATTCTTCTTCTTCACAGGGACAATGTTTGCTAGCCATTCGGGGTACTGGATTGGGCGGATAAATCCCGCTTTCCGCAACTTTTCAACTTCCTCTTTGATCTGTCCCTCCAACTCGGGGTGATATTTCCGCTGGGATTGCTTCGCAGGCTTGGAATTGGGAAAGACGTCCAAGTGATGCATTACCAGCTCCGGGTTTAGTCCAGGCATTTCCTCGTAATGCCATGCGAACACATCTGAATTATCACGTAACAGCGCTATCAGTTTCTCGCGGAATTCTTGGTCTAACTCTGTATTCACGAACACTGGTTTCCTTGGGCCCATTCCGTCATTTAGGTCAATTTCCTCCAGCGCTTCTTGCTGCGGCTTGGGTTGATCCTGCATGCACTCTGGAGCAAGCTCTGGCTTTAGGATCACGTCTTCCTCTACCGCGGCACATGTTCCGCCGGGGCCAGCGGTTTCATGATTGGCCGCTGCCCCGATGGACCGTCATAAGTAGTACACCGTTTTGCCCCCTTCCTTCGTCTTGGTTATCTTTCTGGGGGCTGCGGCCTCTGCCGCGGGCGGGTCTCGCTCTCGGATCTCCTGCTTCTCGTCCTTGATATCTTCCCACCGCGCGGCTTGGCAGTGATTGCTTGGGATACTTCACCTAGCTCCGAGAAGTAAACTGCGTCCGAAAGGTGTGCTTCGTGAGTGTCAAACGGGTTTTCTGATGCGCGGATAGTGACTTTCTTCCCTGCCCAAACTCCCTTCAGGCATTGATGATAGCTGGATGGCATAACCGCGTACTTGTGCATCCAACTTCTGTTGAGAATGATCTGATAATTTGGGTCCGCGTTGATGAGGTGGAATTTAGTGGTTGAGCAGATTGCCCCCACTTCTAGGTCCACCACGACATATCCCAGGGATTGCTTTCTATCTCCTCCGAATCCCGTGATAGTGATTGGTGACTCCACTATCCGATTGTCTTGTATTCCCAGCTTTTTGAACGTTGACATGGGCATGAGGTTAATGGAGGCCCCACCATCTAAGAAGGTTCTCTTCAATTCCATCCCATTGACGCGGGATGTAACATATAGCGGGCGGTTATGGGGGTATGGGACCCTTCGGTCTGCATCCGAGAAGGTGACAGAGTTGGATTCATCGCGGATCGTCCGTGGTACAGACCCGTCCGCGGACATGCATGACTCCTGGTGGACTTCCGCGATATTGATAATTACCTTGGTGATTTCCATCCTTGCCGCTGGTGTGAAGCCGAAACCATCAAAGAACGCGCGGAACTTCGTGCTATTTTGTAACTTCTTGACCGAGGTGTTAGGGTCTGGTGTGACCGCGGGGGCCGCCCCATCTCCAAATTCCTCGGTGATTTCGTAGCAAGAGACCATGTAGGCCCATGCCTCTTCATCTTCTCCGTCCATGTAGTAATGGTTGTCTGTGTCTTCTTCATCTTCATACATGAACGGGTAGCATTCTGCCATGTTAACTTCTCCGTTGTGA
>JAOTQK010000019.1:12644531-12655059 GCA_025642025.1 Rhododendron ferrugineum
ATGCATTTCCGACATGTAGTTACCGAAATATAATCTTGTTTTCAACAGCTATTTACCGAAATGTATGTTCGGCAGTTCTTTACCGAAGGTTGAACATATTTTCGACATGTAGTTACTGAAATATAATTTTCGAAATTTTTTAACGGGTTATGGGAGAAAATAATGGGCTGCAAATAGCAGCGCCCTAAAACAATTTGCATCGGCTAGTTGCTTTATTATACAGTATTTGGCATTATTGTTTTTCTTTTGTTCTGTCCCTCACCTCCCCTAGCTTGTGACAAAAAAAACTAAAAATCCCCCTCACTGAAGTAGTTGGAAGATTAAATTCTAAAGTCGTTCAATTTAATTATTTATTCTTGAGAATAATTTATTTTTATGGTTAGTGAAACATTTTTCAAAAATCTCTTGCTCAAAATATTGAAAATTTGGATTTATATTGACATGAAAAATCTAAAAAGTAAAAAATATAGGGTGAAGTTTAAAACTATATTCAATCCTTCTCATGATGGAGCAGTGGAATTAATATAAGAGAGAGATATTTGTGTATACAAATGTGTACTTGTTGGCCACGTATTTTTGTGAGATAAATGGGGTGTAATTAAAATATGAACTCATGCATTTTCTGGTTGGTTCCAAATTCTATGATTCATGTGGTAGACATTTTTATGGTTGAATTTGTTACGTAGCATTTTGTTTGGATCATTTGACACGACTCTCTACATTATAAGTTGCAAATTATTCTAGCTATGGGTGGATGGGTAAGTTGTATATGTTACAAATTGTTGTAGATCGACGTTATTTCAAAACATTTCGATGTTAGTTATCAATTATTCTGATTAATTGCGAAAATATTGGTTAAAGAGAGTACCCCTCCCCCAGTGGAAAACACCTGATAAAAATGAAATTAAATGCTTCTATATAGATGTTAGTAAACACCAATATGAATGGTTTTGTTGAAAATAGAGTGAAACGCGGATTAAACCCTATAGCTACGTAACATCTATTTTTTGTTTAGATCTTTGTTTGTATAACTACTACAATTCCTAACGCGTAAAATTTCGTATCATTTCTATTTCTATTCTACATGGCCATTAATTTGAAATCCACTATCATCGATAAAGCTCCCAATCTCAATACGCCACCTGTAATCCATTTGCTTATTGGATCGATCGAGGCCATTGCTGGGTGCTTATTTTGACAATTTGCCAGAGAGAGAGAGAGAGAGAGAGAGAGAGAGAGAGAGAGAGAGAGAGAGAGAGAGAGAGACTTACAGTTTCTGGCTTTCCAATGATAGAAGCAACAGCTTTTGTGGCTTCAGAGAAGATTGAATCAGTGTCAACCCCGTCCAAGCTCACGTTTGTAGAGATGTCAAGACAAGGCATCTTCTCTTCTCTTCTCTCTCTCTCCAAGTTGATGAACCAGTAAATTAAGTAGATCTGTCTCTCTCTCCAAGTTGATGAACCAGTAAAGTAGACAACTTGTTGCTTGTTTTGGAATTAGGATCTCATCAATTCCCTATATATAAAGCTGACAATGACAATGCACTTACCAGTTACAAAAATGCTACGGGTACAGCAATCTGTGCACAGATTGTTCACAGATTTTTTTATGGGGCCCACTAAGGGTTCCACACAAATGATCCGATTCGTTCATTATATTTAAAACATTTTTTCAAGTGCCTACGCGAAAAATCAGCTCAATCCGATACCTATAAATACTTGATATAATCGTCTAACTTTTCATTCTCTAAAAACCTGAATGAAAAGTTAGATGATTAGATTAAGCACTTATAGGTATCGGATTGAGCTAATTTTTCGCGGAGGCCCTTGAAAAAATGTCTTCAACATAATGAACGACTCGGATCACTTGTGTGGGATCCTTAGTGGACCTCACAAAAAAATATATTCACAATCTGTGCACAGATTGCTGTACCCGTAGCATTACTGTACCAGTTACCTCCCCTGACGATGACAACGCTATATAGTGGAGAATATAAAAAGTAGACAACTTGTTGCTTGTTCTGTAAATTTCACTTACCTCCCTTCATGTTTTAAAAATTGCATACCTCCCCTCTGCTTTAGTTTTCAGCTGTAGATTTTCGCCTTGCCGTTAGAAGACCATTACTAGGTAACGGAAATTGCTTACATTAGCTATTAAATCCATATCATTACCAATTTTACCCCTTTAGAATGATGGTATGACATGAATGCCCTTCCAGACTCAATTAAAAGACGTTAATGTTCCTAATCAAAACAATTTAAAAGAGATCAAGTTATTTTATATATACACACACACACACACACACACACACACACACACATCTTACATGCACGCTTGTCTTCAAAATTAAACACATATTTTCTTTGATTTTAAATATGCATGTATAAGCATTTTTTTTACAAAACTTGAAAAAACATTTGAATTTTTGAAGTCAAATGCATATATAGGCATAACTACAAAGAAATTACAATTTCTTTCAATTTTCATGAACCTTCAATTTTTATTGTTCTTACAAAGAATTTTTTTTAAAAATATATAGCTTTAAATTAAGATTATATGTCATCCAAAAGTTCGAAAAAAAAATGATCTGAGTAAAACTCTTTACATTGTTTCTTAGCCAAACCATCATTTTTCTCCAACCGCAAATTTTCCAAACTTTTGGATCTTCTAAGACAAATTTGTGAGTAAAAGATTAAGAGTTTCATGGTGTTAAAAAATTCTATTGATAAAGAATTTAGTTGTTAATCGAGGCCGATTTAAATTAGCAGTACACATGTCAAATTAAATTACTGTCCTATTTTTCAGAAAAGGACTTTACGGCTACATGATTTACCCATATTTTTTTTCAATAATGATTTTGACTAGGATGTCCTAATAAAATTCAATTCAATTTATAAAGCAACAATATCATATTTAGAAAAAAGGTAATGGGTTCCCAATCAATAACAAATATCTTTAGAATTTTGCCGGAATTAAATTTTCACAACTTCAATGAAACTAGGAATTTCAAACTAGAAATTTAAATATTTACAAAAATAGGCCAAAAATATTAAGTTTATTTTCATAAGAAATTAGAGATATAATGATGTAAAGTTTCATTTTTTGGGATAAATAAATTAAATTCTAGACTAAATAATTATTGCACTAACTCAAATAACTTAATTAAATTAAAGGCTTAATTTATATAGCAGAGAGAGAGAGAGAGAGAGAGAGAGAGAGAGAGAGAGAGAGAGAAGAGAAGAAGAAGAAGAAGAAGAAGAAGAAGAAGAAGAAGAAGAAGAAGAAGAAGAAGAAGAAGAAGAAGAAGAAGAAGTACCTGCTATTGTTAGAAACCTCAGGGGAGGTCAATAAAAAGGTTAAATTGTACATTCATGCGGACAAGCCGACAAGCCTTACAAAGGAGCTAAGTGCAATTTCAGAAACGTGAGGGGATATGTCTGTCATTGTTAGAAATCTCAGGGGAGGTAAGTGATATTTACCCAATTCCAAACGGAAGCTACCTTTTGTCACTTTTGGCTGCAGATCTAGAACCGGTTTTTAATGTTGCAATTTCTTTCTTCCTAAAAAAAAAATAGGTTGCAATTTCTAAGGAAAAAGCAGCCATAGGGCCCGCGTTTGCGCACATAGGCTGGAAGAAGTAACGTACGAAGCGTACAACTATAGCACATGGGCACAATAAGAACATCCGCATAAAAAACGCTACTTCAATTCTCGTTAAATGTTTTTTTTTTTTTTTGAATATATCACTTGGATTAAAAACTCAGGTCAAGTCAGCGTACAAGATAGATTGTAATTCGGGAGGAATACAAGCCGTAAAAAACAGAATCTTCCTATCTATACATCGCGATGCAATCCAATGGGCAGCTTTGTTTGAGGCACGGCCACGCTGAAAGCTGAACAACCATTTTCTCGATTTTGCCCAATCTTTGATGTCTGCTACAACCGTGACAATCTCCCATGGGCAATTCACTTTGGGTTTGTTGAAGCAGTTGATAAGAGCCTTGCAATCAGATTCAAAGATCACCTCAGGGATGCTCTGCTCCTTTGCCATACTGCAGGCAATTTAAGGGCCCAAGCTTCAATTGCCAAAACCGAAGATACCATAACTGTGCCACAACGCCAACCGTGAGCTGATCCACCACTATCTCTAGCAATTATGCCAAAGATAGCAAGGCTGCGAGAAGATAACGCACCATCACAATTAATTTTCAACACCGATGGAGGAGGCGCAGGGACCACCTTTCCACCCGTGGTAGTGTAGTAGAACTCCTCTTCACTTGATCACAAACAGCTTGTAGATACTCCACATTAGCTCCTCGTGCCTGCTCAATCACCACTTCTGGTCTTGGGTTCTTGTCATTGATCGAAAACACATCTATTCCTTTCCTTCCAGATTGCCTAACAGATTTGAAAGATAAGCCCCACATCCTTACTAGCAAATTCTCTCCTGCATCAGCCTCTTCCCTTCCCTCGCTATTTTACAATTTCCTTAACTTTGCTACAGTGTCTCGTGGTAAAAAACGAGGCACTGTTCATCCAACTATTTATTATTTCATTATTTATTTAGAGCCTTGTAGAGCAGAAACTTGATTATGAATGTCTTAAAGACAAAAATTAATTATGATATTTTAGGATAAAATGATCAGAAAAATAAGATCTTCGCACCGGTTCAAACGGATTGAAAATTGGAGCACTTAATTTTTTTAGACTATTTCTATAGTAAAAAATATGGTTAAAAAATTAACTAGTCCAATTTTTAATCTTTTTGAACCAGTACAAAAATTTAATTTTTCTGATCATTTTAGCGTTTTAGCGTAAAGGGTTATAATTAATTTTTATCTCTAGGGCTCTCATAATCAAATTTTTGCTCTACAGAGTCTCAAATAAAGAGCAGATACTTAATTATGAAGCCCTAGAGACAAAAATTAATTATGACCCTTTAGAATAACTAAAAATTGTCCGTGTCTGAAGGCACGGTGCAACACGTTTTTGAACATGATTAAATTGAATTATCGAGGAGTGTGTAATTTTCTTTCTTGGTCGAGGAGTGTGTAATTTTGGCTAAAATGAAATAGTTAAAACAAAAGTTACAGACACCAACAGGTTCAACACCAAAGAAATGAACATAGCATAGACGGGAATCAAAATGCACGCTCCCTTTCTCTACTTTGAAAGGAGAAACAAATCTTCTATATCTAATTAACCGAAAGAAAAAAAAAATGTCCAACCCCAATCATTTCAGGAAGGGAAAAAATTGTTAATAGGAAAGAATAGATTACGAAAGAAAGTTATTTGGAGTGGCCGCAAATAGAAATTAAAATCAATGCCTTCACAAAGGGAGACAAAGGAGGAGTTGAGCCGCTCTATCTTGGTGGACTGTGCCATATTCGTGGTTTAATCCCATACAACAACTTGCCCTCCCCCACTTCGACATGAAGAGAAAGCTAAGGTCCTTCAACCTCCATCTCTACGTAAACTTGTTACCGAGAACAATACCTGAATCAAACGCCAATCAATAAGTAGTCAGACGTCTAAGGGCAACATACTTGAAGATCCCAAAAAAAGGTGAGAGACTTTACTAAAAAAGTGAGATAGTTTACAAAAGTAAATGACTGCAACAAATGAAATTACCTTACCAAGCTTGTAGAGGCATCCAAATACACCATCAATGGCTCTCCAAATATATATAAACCATCATTCACACATAATCTAAAATCAGGGCACCACACAATCAATTGATTGGCGGTAAAAAACCTTCAATCATTGCATTGATTTCCTCTCAGAAGCTAGCTAACTTCTCTCCAATATTGTCACTCATCAGGAAGATGGTAAAAAATTACAAAAACTATAGCGTTACTCAGGCAACTTGAACTTAAAGTCTCCTAATCCGGAAGCGATTTTATAGCTTACATTTGCATCTAATTTGTCAACGCCATATAAATACCCAAAACCTAGCTTTCCAATCAAAAGCCTAACTTGAATACAATATTTTTAACTTAAATTAGATCCAAGATCGGAGTAGCCAAAATGCAAAGTATTTACCAAAACCCAAGTCAATATCGAAGAATTCGTTATTTGATATGATTTCGAGTGACATTATTTAGGTGTGAGCAAACAAATTGTGCCTAATAGTATATAAACATAACATCGTAGGTCGGAATCTCAATGAATGTGACATTATAGAGTATACAAACGTAACATCATAGCTCGGTAACCCCCTCGAATGTGCATAGAGAAACTCTTATACATAGAAGAAGATACAGGCCGGAATAAAAAAATAAGATCCATTACCGTATTATATGTTTAGCAGCTATTGTTTCATGGCATTATACTGATTGTACTCTTTGCACTTTCAAACCCTAGGTCTTGATTTTGCTTTAACTAGCCATCAACTGTCGAGAAGACAACCACCTATTTAGACTTCCCACAAAATCTATAATTAGCATGGTGTGTTTGCCATGGATTGCCAACTGCCAAAAAAAGTGACATTTTTTAAAGGAGGATTCCAACAAAATAAGTTTGCAAAAATGATGGAAAGAAATATTAAAAATACCTACAGCAATACATTACACACAAAAAAAGAAAGAGGTATAAAACATTGGCCTTCTCTCCTACCGAACAATCAATTGTATTTCAAACTTGTTGGCTACTAAATGCATATATGGTTGAGCAATTGGGATTGTAGCAAGAAACCCAAAAAAATAGGCATTACGCTAACCCCATTAGTATGACTTTATCTTACCGATGCCTATGGTATTCCCACAAAAATTACTTCTATGATTCCTCAGAGTGTGATAAACTCTTGCCGGAAAACAAACTTAGTAGCATGGCTAGGCACTTACGACAACTATGATTCCATTAGAAGGTTCTTTTGCTGCAACTTCACAATTAAAATCTCCTTTGACAAAAAAAGATTAGTTCATAATCCTTGGAATCGAGAACTAGTCGAATTATAATATGAACCCCAACTAAATGAATCCTAATTTAGCAGAGCAACAATCATAATCTGCAAACTACTCACTTGTCTGCAAGGTAGAGCAAGCAAAACCACTAACTGTCGTGGATGGCAAGGTGGTGTCACAGCCTCCTTCCCATCCACGATAGTTAGCTCACTTTTCCTAGCAATCCCCTTTGCAGTTAAACTGATGAGCCAGCGTTAGCGAAAACCATTAAGATCGCACTCATCATGACACTGACATTTCTTCAAGTGATACAAAAGTCTCTCTGAGATGCAAAGGTATTTAAGAGGTCAAAAAGTCAAAAACTTCAAAAATATTCAATCCCCAACCAACATCTTGCCAAAATAAAAAAATGATGATTAATGAGTTTGTAGTTAATGGACAGTCAACAGTGTACCACTTAGAGAAAAAAACATTCAAACCTCCACCTCCTTCATCCCACCAAATCTTCCTATTCAATAAAGGAGCAACTTCCTGCACAATGGAGAACAACCAAGGAAAAAATTGATATAGCCCAACCACAAAGCAGGAGAGACTGGCCTGTTGAGGGAACAAAATAGGAAAAGGTAGTGTAGACACCCCAATCCGGACCTTGGAGGTTCTTTAAGCGCCCCGATGATGAAATAAAGGAAACAATACATTTGAGAGCTTGAATGAAGGACTCCCTCAGCCCTAAAGCCAAGTCCAGCCTAAAAGCCTAAAGCCCAGATAAAACTGAGAGCCCCGGACTGAACCTACAACACTGCACAAAACACTTCTACATCGCACGGTGTAATAGAACTGATTACACCGCACGTGGTCATGAGGTTAACCGCATGGCATTTCAGGTAAAGTTCCGACTGGCTCAGAAAGCTGTCGGCCATGCCCACTTGAGCCACAGCTACAAAATGGCTTAGCTGAAAAGGCACTTCTAGCCCGCCCAAGAAATACTTCCACCATTTGAAATCAAAATCCTTGGTTCTTGCCTATAAATACACCCCTCCACTCAAGTAAAAAGGGGCCTTGCTTGATAGCCCTTCTCTCTCTTCTTGCTTTTACACCCACTCCCTACTTCCAAGCCTTGAGAATGTTATTCCCAAAAGACATTCTTTAAGCACTTTACTCCATTTTTCTCCTCACCATCAAAGTTAGTCTCTTACTAACTTTGAAACCTCATCCACCAAAAACACCCAACCACCACTCACACCCACATCTATCTTTTCTCACCCAATCTCGTCCACCCGCATCATTCATCATCCGCTATCATTTCTCATCGTCCGTCCCCATTCCAGCTCAAGATCGAAGGTAAAAACAAAGTTTCCTTGGGCTAGGCTCTGTCTTGGCCCTGAGGGGGCTTTTCCTGCCGTCAGGCTTAACCCCTTTTGGTTAAGTTTTGACTTAAAAATCATTTTCGAAAAATAAAACAGCCACTGTGTTGAAGATACCACGCCGCGCGGCGCTTTGATGCGTCGCACGACGTAGTATCTTCAAGCGCACGGCCTTTTGTTAGCTGCTGCTTTCTTGTTCAAACTATCTGGGTCATGACCATCCTTCATTAAGATTGTTTTTGTTGCTGATATGTCTGTCATTAGCGCTCTCGGAACAAGACCGTATCTACAAGCCATGTTTTATCTTATAAACAAGGTTTTCTTAATCATCTTAAGTGATTAAATACGTCAAAAGTTGTTTTATGTTCAAGGTTGAAGAAATGGTACTGTTCCGAGACGATCCAGTGTTTTTACACACCTTCTGATGTTTCTGAAAAATGGTGCACGTGGTTTACAATATGCTGGGCGATGTTCTGGATGCTGATGACAGTCTGGTAACAAGACGAGTACCCCGCACGACATACTGTGATGCCATGCGTAGCATTATGGTATGCCGTATGATGGGTGGCTGTAGTCCATACAGTTTGTTGAATAGTTCATTTTTTCTTTTTTTTTTGACATCATTCTTATCATTCCTGTACAGTAAGCACCACGTACACGCCAATGTGATATATTCCCCGTGTCCCTTCCCCTCTTACTTGCTTTATTAAAGAACTTGATTTTCTAAAAGATATTTAAAATTTCCCCTTTTGAAAATGCTTAGTAGAGACCGATTTGCTGGGTGAATGGGGTGCTTTTTTTAACAAAACCTTCCCCATTCGTAACGTGGCTCTCGGACCCAAAATCTTGACGTTTTTTCTAGACGAAAAGCCTTTTCCAAACGAGTTCTCAGTTTCTCGGATCATCCATCTCAAAAATCCGGGTGGCGACTCTTCGAGCACGCGCCGGGCGGGGAGCCCACAGTGGCGACTCTGCTGGGGAGCTTTATTTATTCAAAACTTTGAAACTTACTTTTCTTTTCAAAGAATCGAATAATTGTGAGAGCCAAGCTTGAAAGGTATTTTCGAAAGGGGGTTTTTAATATCTTTTGGAAAATAAGATTCTTTTACCCTATACATTTTGCACCGCACAAGCCTCGCTAGTGTGTTTCGGCTATCTTGCCCAATTTACCGGTGACAAGCTCTCCCGGGATGCCTAGCAGCCCTCGACTATGATGAGCCATCGTGCTGTTCGACCATTGTCTTGCAATACACTTGACATGGGGAGTATAGCTTGGCTCTAGTCTGGGGAACCCTTTTGAGACCAAAACCGGCCTTCTGCACTTGTACATAGTCATAGAACCTTCCCAACTAAGACAGGAACCCGGGTTTAGGACTTATGTGATATATTCTGTTTACGTGCATTTCTTTTTCGTACATGTATTTCAATCATACATTATTGCATTCTGCAGGCTAGGGGATAGGACGTCCTTAGAATCCTTTAGTTTACTCCGGTTGGTCTAGGAGACTTTAAATCCATGGAGTTTGTGATACCTCCGGTGTTTGCCATGCCCGAACGGCTCCCTTGATTTGGGTCTAACCTTGAGTGCGCGCCTATTTGGATTCTGATAATCACATTGCCTTGCCTCGAATGGTCAAGGTAAGGAGATTGGTTCTGATTCCGAATCGTTTGGAATTTAACCTGCCTGACAGCACCTACCCTGACTATCGAAAATCTTCGGTACAAGCGCCTTAAATGAGATCCAAATCACGGTAGGTCTTAGGCTTAGTTCCTAGGAGGTGCATAGAAGGTAGGGCAAGCATCCGTGATCAGTTGTGAGTTGCTACTTTTTGCTTTATTGTCAGTTCTGAAACATTGGTCGCCTGCGAGAAGAAGAGGCTATACCTAATTGGTTTCGTCCCCTCCGAAGATTGGTTCGTATAGACACCCTGGAAGGAACTCAACTGTTTGAAGTTCAAGTAGTGCAGGAAGGACAGCTGTCAACAGAAACGTTACAAGAACCGCTAGCAGAAATACCACTTGAAAATCCCTTGCCAATGTAGACACCACCCTGAGAGCAGGGCTTCGCCAGACAGATTGATCGTTTGTTAGTTCGGTTGGTTGCTTGCTTCATAGACCAAGATTGTGGATACTCCCATGGCTAAGAATATCGCCACACGATAGTGGTTATCATCAAAATATAGTTGCCACCTAGTTTATTCAAACTAGGAAAATAGATAGAGATTCCGGGTACGGGAGCCAAAAGTACAGTAAGGGGAAGGT
>JAOTQK010000019.1:12695388-12705693 GCA_025642025.1 Rhododendron ferrugineum
CTAATGGCTATAGTGATTACTCACGTTTATATCCCTAGACATTTTTAACAGAAACCGCTCTGTTTTATAATATAGATTGTGTAAGTATTTGTGGTTGTAGATATATCTGTTGGATGAGTTATATACCCGTCGGATGAGTTGTAACATGATGATCTCGTAACACCTAATAATTCCTCCTTATGTATATATACCCGCCGGATGAGTTGTAAAGAAGATGGAGGCCAATATAAAATTGGGAAAACAACAAAACAATTCCTCATTTATTTCTGCCGTGGTTTCGAAACTCTTACGAATTGTCCTTCCCTCTGTTCAGATCACAGCTTTCCCTCGTGATTCTTTATTTAATAATAAACATTTGACGCTTCCAATTGACCGAGAGAAAAATGACGAGTACCGAAGAACCGACGAAGACGGCGCCGACGGCACCGCCTGCCGGAGACGTGGAGAGCCAGACGCCGGCGACGGGGTTCGGGGTCCCGGGGATCCTTAGCAGATGGAGGAGAGAGGATTTATTGAAGAAAGGGTCGTTGGTTTTGAGGGTAATGGGTTTTCTGTTTTCGCTTCTTGCTTTCATTATCATGGCCAGTAACAGTCACGGCGGTTGGGAAGATTTCGACAAATATGAAGAATACAGGTCTCCCCCAATCAATTCAATTCAATTCAATTCTCTCTCTCTCTCTCTCTCTCTCTCTCTCTCTCTCTGTATGTGTGTGTGCAAATATTTGAATGTATACATTTGAAATGGGTTTAGGTCCATCCTTGATTGGTCAGGCTTGTACAGCCTATTTGGATTGGGAGAAAGGATGTGACAATATTGGGAAGAAATACCTTATGTGAACTTTTCTCTTTGTTTTTCATCACATCACATTCAAATCCTTTCTCTTCCTTTTTTTCTTCTTTCTCTTCCTACCAAATCACTCTATTTTATTTGTTTTTGGTTTTTTTTTTTTTTTTAAATCCTATCTTGTATCTAAATTTCTATTCTGATCTATCAAATTGACCCTAAAAGCTATATATAATTGGGATTACGGATTAATTTTTTGATTATTTGCAGGTATGTGTTGGCAATAGCGATTTTATCAACGCTGTACACAGGGGCGCAAGCTCTGCGGCAAGTTCAAGAGATGTCAACTGGAAAACAATTTTTCCCTGCACGGACTTTGGCGTTGGTTGACTTCTTTGGCGATCAGGTTGGCCGTTAATTTCATTCAATTTTAAGAGTACCGTGTTGTTTCGATCATATCCATTTACGGTGAAAATGCGTTCTCGGAAATGGGCTTAATTCACAATCCATTGCTTTTCTGGGAGATTTCCAGACGTTTGAGTCACGCAGGGTAATACAGGAAGGAATCCTCTTTCCTTTCCCTCCAAGTCACATTGGATTTTACAAAACAACTTTACACAATACTTTTGACAAAGTGTTTTTGAAAACAAAATTGTCCCCCCTTGTCTGTATCGTAATCATTTTCGAGTGGACACTTGTTTTTGGTTGTTTCTGGATATTTCCTGCCAGAAAAGGTTCAGAAACAAATCACGTTTGAAGCCGACTCCATACCTTTTCTTTTCTTTTTCCCCCTCTCTCTTTGTCCGAATAGATGGAAATACTTTTTAGGCTGTATTGTATTCAAGCAACGTATTGTCGCGGTAGCTAGAATCTCATAACTCTGATGCAAGTACGTTACAATTTCCAATACCAAACTTAAGTACTTTGTCATTGACATTTGAAAATTGATGGGAATGCAGATTGTGGCATACTTGTTGATATCTGCAGCATCGTCGGCCATTCCCAACACAAATAGGATGCGAGAGGGGGCAGACAACATATTCACAGACTCCTCTGCCGCGGCAATTAGCATGGAGATCTTGGCATTCCTTGTGCTTGCATTTTCCGCCCTCATCTCTGGATATAAACTTTCAAATCAATCTTATATCTAAGCGAAGTTTTCTTCGTTTGGTTGCATATTCTTTTGTTGATGTTACTATTGTTTGGTTGCATATTCTTTTGTTGATGTTACTATTGCTTCATTTCTCACCCCACGTATGACCTGTATACCTGAATTTGTGTTTGTGTCCATAGTCGTTTATCTTCTATGTATAGTTGAATATACCTGCCCATTTGTTCATGTGTCCGAAGCCCAACAGATTGAGAGACAGAGTACTCCTCCTTTCAATGGTAGTCTTCACTCTTCACGTTGTTGTACGTGGTTGTAATTACTTTTTCAATGATAAATGTTTTGTTTGGGAATTTCTGTAGCATAACTTTTCTTTTGTTCCTTAAATTTGATGGCATTGGATGATAAGACAAGTTCCGTGTGTGTGTTTGTGTGTCGAAGGAGTTATAGAAGGTTATTGCTGGCACTAATGCCACGAGTAATAATGTCAAGAGCCAGGAGCAATTATCTGAAACGTCATATTTACCCAGACAATCACGCCTTTTGTTTTCGCATTCTCCTCTTCGGTCTCTCTTTAACATAAGCAAACCAACTATCCAAATGCAAAATGACTGATTAAAATCGATCGCGGCCGGCTATATCTCTGAAGCCAACGACTGAACTTCCAAAAAGTTTATTCTACCTAAAGTAAAACAGCAGAGGAAAGAGAACTTGAAGATGTACAAACGGAAGTAGATGAGAATGCAGCGTTAAGAAGGTGGAGAAAATAAGCAGGCGGAGGATTGGGGCTCTGGACCACGGCTAAAATCAGCAGCTAATGTTCCACAAAATTGCTGAGTGATTTTGGATGGTTAAGAGTCATTTTATAGAGGAGATATTTATTGATTCAAAATGTAGGTTTGATTGATGGCAAGTGGAGACGAAAAAAGTATCTGTGAGGTCGTGCTGGAGACTTGTGGTTGGCCAGAGAGAGAGAGAGAGAGAGGATAGAGAAAAGACATGGGTAGGTTTGGGCCTGTGCCGCATTAGAGAGAGAAGTGTAAATGTGGCATTTCGTTTTAATGTTCGTGGCTCAAACACATCTGACCGTGGCATTAGGGCTAGAAGTCTAAACTCTTAACTGGTGTTATTCAGAAACGCATGTTCTTGAAATTTTCTACGTATATGAAAACTTCATTTGGTAGGACAACGAACGGCTACTTTAACCTACAATGGAAGCCCTTCGTGTAAGCCTAATCAGGGGAATACGCACTGTCCTGAATCCAACATATACGTTTAGCGAAAGCTCTGTATGTAGATTTGTAATATATATCTTACGGCTGATAAAATTTTGAACAGATTAGAGAAATATTTGGTTGAAGTGACTCTTGAGAACACCCTGCACTCTTTCATTTCAGGATGTCTGTGGATCAGAAACCTACAATCTTTCATCATGTTCAGTCGATCAAAATCATTCAAGGACGAGCAAAACATGATAGATCAAAAACCCCAAACCTTGTAATAAAATATCCCGAATGTGATCCCAGTTACAAAACTTAATAGGCAGAAGAATACCCAAGTGATTCTTTTATCAAATACTCTCTACCCTTACTATCTAATTGACCTTGATTGCTGGCCATGATAAAACTACAAAACACACAGCCCTTCCTTAGAGAGCATGCGCAGTTCATTGAACATTAATTCTTCATGATTTTTAAATTTCTTCAGTCAACAAAACCCGCATCCATAATACACACGATTGGCCTCTGCTCTGCATTATCCAGAGTGATTGTAGAGTGAAGAGAGGGAGCTGAAACTTCCCAACCAGACTGAAGCTTCAAAAACAGCTTACTGAACATCTACAAACTGTAATTTCCAGCACTTCGGGTCCAATTCAGCCTGACCAAAAAAAGAAAAAAACAAACATTAAGTCCTATGGAAAATGAAAATAAACAGCTACACTCGACATTCTGAATGAAATAACAATTTGGTAGTGTTCGGTTCGCTGGAATGATTTTGGAAACGAATGGAATGGTCATTCCTTTGCCTCCACTTTGGAAAAGGACCATTCCATTCCAACTTCATTCCGGTTAACCTAACATTGCCTTATTACTGCTCAAACCATAGGTTTTTGAATTCCCCTCACAAACAGTTACGACCAGCATTAGGTTTGAACAAAAACCCAAAACGAAAAAAGAAAATAGTAGGGCATACCTGAAGCACCTTCTCTCTCCACTGAAAAACACACCCACGGGCTTCTAGATGTTCAAAAAGGGGTTTCGGTAACAATGACTTAAAGGAGGCCTGGAGCTTCACTTTTGTAAGCGCACCACATGCCAATAGAGCAGCTGCCAATCCGCTCGGAGTCAACCTTTTCAAGTGCAATATATTCATGCTCTGCAAGCAGCTGATACTGGCAAGCGACAACAGCCCCACTTCTGTCACTGAGCTATATGACAAATTTATCTGTGCATATAATTGAGAAATATGTTAGCGTTAGATGCCAACGTCTTATCCCTATCTCGCACAGAGAGAGAGAGAGAGAGAGAGAGAGAGAGCCTACTTGTCTGAGGTTTTGAGAGAAGTGAGCAAGTGGGATCATTCCGGTGTCATCGACATTGCAGCATTTCTTTATGTCGAGCTTGATGAGTTGCTTACATCCAGCAGCAATCGCCATTATACCTAATGACGTAATAAGGGAACACCCTCGACTTTCAAGTGTGTTCAGTTTAGAACATTTTGACAAGGATATCAAAGAGCTGTTAGTGATATCTTGACAATATGATGTATTAATCATCTCAAGGCCAGGACAACCACCAGCAACTGCCAGAATGCCAGAATCCGTTATTCCTGCTGACCTGAACAAAAAAGCAACATGCACATAATTATAAAGAGCTGCACAGGAGAAAAATAAGGGGAAAAAATATACAACTCAGACCTTAACCTACATGAATTAAAGTTCAAATCTCTTACCTGTACAAATCAAGCTCCATAAGTTTTGAGCAGCACATGCCAATATGGGCAAGCCCTTTATCCGTTATGTTAAGGCAGATTCCGAGTTTTAAGCTGGAGAGTTTTGAACATCTTGAGATGGACTTCAAACCTGTATCCCCAATAGCATTAGTAACTGACAAATCTAACTGTGCAATCATAAGAACTCAAGCGGAGAAGTCCCAACCTTCATCATCGATTTCATTATCTGTAAGGTCAAGCTCTTCGAGAAGAAGGCAACGCTGTCCAATTAGTACAAAAGCTTCTTTTGGTACCAGAGTACATGACTCCATTTTGAGGGATGTAAGAGAGGTGCATGAATTTGTAATGTGGGCAATTGAGATGTGAGTGATCTTGTGGCAGCATGTGATATCTAACTTCCTCAAGTCTTTGTGTTTTGTAACTAAGGAAGAAAGACCTTCGTCTGTCACTCCCAAGCATTTACTTAAGCTGATCTCTCTTAGTGATACGCACCAATTTCCAATAGCCTTCAGTCCGGAACATGTGACTGGACAACAATCTAGTTTGATTGATTGCAATGTGGAAAGCCTTTGCAACGTATCAGCAAGAGCAGGAGTGACCTGAGCCACCATTCAGTGAAAAATGAGCCCCAAGTTTGAAAGCAAAACGAAACAAGGGGTAACCCCAAGTATTCAGAGGCAAAGGAGTTAAAGGACTTACAGGAGAGCCATATGCTAATGTAAGTTGCCGTAGACATCCAGTACCACTTGTTCGAGAAGACAGGCCCACATGACTAACATTTTGACAACTTGACATATCAAGGGTCTGTTGAAAAAGAAATAAGTTCACGAATTAGTGATCAAACGACAAACAGCTACTTTGGACAAATGCAAATTCAATTGCAATGGCAGAAATAACAACAGCATAAATCATTAAGTTGTCTTTTAAAAGATATCAAAAAGTGTACTTCATAAATCATAAGTTGTGGTGGTGTTCATAAATCATAAGTTCTATTATCTCTCCATTGATAGGTACCTCTAATGATTTGCACCCTTGTTTGAGGACTGCAAGGCTGTCATCATCAATACCAAAGCATCCCTCCAGAACCAGATTTTCAAGGTATTGTAGTTTCAAGATTGATGGTAGGCATTTATTGGTGATCTGCACAAGAAGAAAATGTGATAAGGATCAAGCCACGTTTATTATGAACATACAAGCAGTAACACATGTTAGCCACATACATGGACGAGAACAAAAAGATGAACCACATAAAGAAGAGGACCCACATAATTTCAGTCAACAACACCTTGATAGATTCGGGAGGAGCATGGAGATTCAGAGTCTAAAAGCAAGAGTTTTACAATACTAAATATAAATCTTATATCTTAGTAATCAATTGAATCAGATTCATGAAGTTGGCCCCCTACAACACAAACATGCCAAAACGAATAGAATAGCACAGTTTGTTTTGTCATGTGAATATCCAGTTATGTGTTGAATAAAAGATCTAAGCATCACTTAACAATTGAATCATTGCAGAATTCAAATGTTTTGAGCTTGCCATGAGAAATGTATGTTTATTTTACGCTCGATGACTAAGTCAATCAGCATACGATGGTTGTGAAAGGGCTAAAGAAGCTATCAGAATTGCGAAACAGGAAAATAAAATTACATATCGGTACTGAATGTTCACATCACAAGCCAAGGAAAATAACTTCAGATCTCATAATGCAAGAGATATAGCATGCTTAAGTATGTCGTGACAATATCACACATGCTGGAGCAAGGAAGATGCAGTTCACCATCTTATCATGAATATCCATCAACTTATAGTAGTTGGTAATGTGCATCCTACTTCTAGTTTATTTACCTCTACAACACAATAGAGGTCATAGACTCATAGCATGATAAAACTAATCGAACAAATAAGAACTCCATCTTTGCAACTATAAATGCAAAATAATTTTAATAACGTATCGAGCTGCCAGATCAAATAAAACACTTTTTCAAATCATCAATTGCCCAATTAATAGAAAAAAAATCACATAGCATGTAACATATGGTGAGTATTTCATAATAAACTGGCTATTATTTGTTACAGACAAAGGAAGCGGTTAGACACACATCAGCCCCCGCTTTTTTGTTGTAGTGATGCAGTCATGAATGAGTGCATATATTCTAAGCAAAGATAAATATCGATCCGTAGGCATAACAATCTGTTTTCATCTCTACATATTCTCTGTGTCTAGGAGTCACATTTACGCAACTACATGGTATCCAACATGAATACGGCCTTCCCTATAAACTACATACTACGATAGAAAAGATTTAATTCATAAGGCAAGCACTCAATCAACTTTTCCTTTACATCATAAATTATGAAGCCATATTTGAAGGCACATATTCCTTGCAAGACCCACGTCATCGCATAAGGTTATAAAAATCTATTTTCAAAATCCTAGACAGATATGTGCACATCATCCTTCCATTTAGACGAATCACATTTATCAAATGTCCAACAAGAATAGATCATTCCTGTAAACTAAACATGCTTTTATGGAAGAGATTTAATTCATAACGCATCAATCATGAAAGAACATTTTCAGATGCACTGATTAAATTCAAACTTCCAGGAAAAGCCTTGGACGACTCATAAAAACTGCAAAAATCATACTAATGAAAAAACAACATAATACCAACACCCTGCTCAAATCAATTGAGCAACATATACCCAAATAAAAGTACAGATCTCCAAACATAAGAGCCAGTCAAATCATCAACTTTGGGTCCAAAACTGTTTGATTGTAGTTTCCAGAACAGTTTTTTTAACAAACCGTGTTTGGAACTAAAAACTAAAACACTCATTAGTTTTATATGGTTCTACTTGAGTCAGATGTATTTTGCCTTCTAAAAAGGGTTTCTTTTCCAAATCTTGTCCAAAAACCGACAACCAAACAAATCATGTTGAATGAAAAGAGAGGCCAATAAATCCATCAGAACCATAAATTCACTTCTTATTTAGACTACAAATAAAAAACCATAACACTAACAAACCAGGTGCCAGGAGACAGTAGGTTCAATTGCTTCCCCAAGATGTTGATCTAACTATTCTAATGACTTTGGTGGATTAAAAAAGAACAGTCTTAAACCATATCGAATAAAAAGAGTAATAGAAAAATTTAATTACCGGCAAGTAAGAGAGATCCAAGCTACGGATCTCGTTGCACTTAACAGCAATCAAACCCACACCCAAATCACCAACCCCCAAACACCACTTCAAGTTAATCGACCTCAACTTCCTACACCCAACAGCGATACACCCGATCCCCATATCCGTAATCCCCTTGCACCTCGCCAGCCACAACCGCTCCAGATTTTTGGCCTCCCCAATCGCGGCCGCGGCCGGATCCCTCAACTCCGTCGCGTTGGACAGGTCAATCTGGACCAAGTTCGAGCAATTCGTCACGAGACCCGACAGACCCACGTGGGTAAAGAACTTGGATCTCGAGAGGTCGACGGACCTCAGCATTCCGCCGCAGACGGAGGCGGCGGCGGAGAGGGAGGCGTCGGTGATGCGGGGGCAGAGGGAGAAATCGAGGTGGGTTACGAAAGGGTACCGTGTCAGGGTCTTTTTGAGGTGGTCGGAGCGGAGGGGCTTGAGGGTGGTGCGGTGGTGGGACTCGACGGAGTAGAAGGATTTGCAGACGAGGGAGAATGATTTCTTGTCGAGTGGGTTCGAGTCGAGGCGGTCGAGGATTGAGAGGATGAGTTCCTCGGAGAGGAGGTCGAAGTTGTTGCATGGTGATTTTTGCCTTTTCATTGTTGTCATGGAATGGTATGGACGGAGAGGGAGATGATCAAAAATAGATTTGAAGGTTGAATAAGATTTATGGATGGGGAGTTTTATTTTTTGTTTGTGGGAATCTTGTTTGAGTGGCGAGGCGAATGAAATTATCAGAGAGAGAGAGAGAGAGAGAGAGAGAGAAGTTGGAGGAGAAATGAGAAGTAGTACTAGTCCGTAACTGTTGGAGTACCAGAAAAAGACTACACCTTCGGGGTTGGTTTAGGTGAGAACAGAGGGAGGAAGAAGGGTGTTCAAATTACACTACTATCCTTTGGCTTTTTACCGAAGTTTGGTACGGTGGGGTCTACCTCTTTTTATGCGGACATAAATGACCTATATGTGAACAATACCGTACATGTTCCTCTCGGTTTATGGAGTAGTATTTTTTTGTAACTGTACGGTCGTCGATCTAGCTCATGTCAGAATAATTGAGGGGAAAGAGTTGACCTACTATACTCGATTGTTCCAGTTGATCACTGTGATATATAATCCTTGAAAGAACAAGGTAAATGATTTCTATATTCTTTTTTTAATTGTCACACTTTTTTTTTTTGTCTTTTATTGAGAAAATATAAAAAAAAATTATACTAAAAGATAAAAAAATGGGATGCCATAATTAATAAAGGGAGTGTAGAAATTATTTTTCAAAAACAATGGGTTGTTTATGATATTTGATGGAGGTTTAAGGGTAATAAGTGGAAAAAAAATTTTATTGAAACCCATGATGCAAGAAAGAGGTTGGTTTTGGGAGCCAAATCCAAACGGAGTCCATAAAATTTTCATTTCGTCTAAGACTTTGAGGTAAAAATTTAAGTATAAGGGGGGAGTTAGCATTTGTGCACAAGTTGATTCAATATTCAAAGTCACATGTGATTTTGTTAGATATTTTGGCACTTTCCGGTGTTGTTCAAAACCTTCATTGGTGTCTTTGTTATATCGACTCTATTTAATTATAATGGGTAGGTTATTATGGGGTAGTTTCTCGCACGATGCTCCTCCCATTTTCGGCGCCAAGTTGACCACTGCGAAATTGATCCAATTGTGTGAGAGGTAAAAGTATTGCACGACATCTCATGCATAGTATTATTGAGTTCAAAAATATTTTAGTCTCCGTTACTGATTAGGGGACTTTCCTTACTCATTCTTATGTACATAAAATATACGTTACCTTTCGTAATTTACTTTCCCCGGAAAAAATAGAACACGTTTTCCCCAAATCAAAAGATTGTCTATTATTCCTTTAATATATAAAAACAAGGGGTGCACCACTGGTTGTTTTTCCTCTTGGCAAGTGCGTGAGGTTTTTGCTTATAAAAAGGAAATAAAGGGTTGCACGAGCTTTTTAGGTTTTTTCGGTGGAAACGGGGATTAAAAGAATTTTTGTAGCCCACGTTCGTTTTCTTCCGAGCAGAGTTTAGTTTTTGGCAGCAACCCGTGTTTTTGTTACGTTCCAGCATCTTGCTTTTCTTTGAACGATTTTGGGGTTTGTCGAGATCACGTTTCACATCATATCATTCATCCATTTACTGTTCGTGGTTCTTTGTGCCGTTTGCTGCTGTGACCGAATCTTTTGGAGATTGATTCGGAGCCGGTTGAATCCGGAGATCGGGCGTGAAGTCCGTGGTGCATCTATTGGAT
>JAOTQK010000019.1:12779555-12793953 GCA_025642025.1 Rhododendron ferrugineum
GTGTCAGAGTTCATAGATGAGCAGGATGAACAGTACACCTTGGAGGCGTTTGGAGCCGAAGAGCTTGCTAGGATGGAAGAAGAGGCAGAGAAGTAGATAACCTTAGATTTCCCATCCCTTTTGTGTAATAAAAGTACTCTAGTAGGATTTGCGATGTAATAATGAGCTAGACTCTTAGTGTTTAATTCAATAAAATGTTTATTTAACGAACCCAAAAATGGGGGCGTTACAGTTTCCTTATAAGTTATGTTAACTTTATAAGTTTCCCCGATGTGGGATTGTTTCCTGCCCCTTCTGGGTTCTCACAATCACCCGTACTTGGACCGCAACGTCCCCATTACGCCCCAAAGTCCATCACAACCTACCAAGCGTTGTGAGACAATTCCCCACTTAAGCATGACAAGCACCTCAAGCTCGTCTCATGCATGACAAGCACATTGGGCTCATCCTATGTGGTACCCGCCCAAGCACCTCAAGCTCCTCACTTGTCGAGCCCACCCAAGCATGTCTCATCGCAGGACCCGCCTCATACTTTCGATTGGTGCAAGCTCTGATACCACCTGTCACGACCCGCGCCAGCTGACCTGTTTAACTCTTAGCCTAACTACGTGGCTCAAAAGGTTAACCTCAAGTTATACAGTAGCTCATCGCATTTCCTTATAAATTACGTTAACTTCATAAGTTTCCCCGATGTAGGATTGTTTCCTGCCGCTTCTAGGCTCTCACAGAAAGTAAACGAATTGTAGTGTATTGCGTACCTTTTGCCTCTAGGTTTACCTCATATTTATAGATTTGCGGATGCTTGCTGCCCAAGCATCGTTGTTGCTCTAGGTTTCCTATCTCGTATAGGGAAACCAGGATATCTTGGATTCTCGCTCCCTTATCAATTTGTTTCCTTAGTCCCTTTAGGTCTCCTTTTCATAATGGGCTGAACACTCCATTCTCTTTGGGAGACTCACCCAGATCCTCTATTCTTGGGATCTCATTCTTATCACGGTGTACAATCATACTAGATTCTTCTGGAGTGTTCCTACCGCCTTTTCTCTTAAGGTAGTGGTTCCGAATATTCCTCCTTTTGTTCGGCCATCTCATTACCGATCAGACTGCTTCCTCTAGTGACTTCTCACGTTATCTGTCCTTATTGCCGATTGTGGGCACATGCCCCAAAAAATCGATCGCAATAAGCGGGTGCACCCCTTTTGAAAGTGTGGCAAAACGCACAATTTAGAGTCGCCACTTAGATTTGAAGGTCCGCCACCCAAGGAACCGAACTTGCAACGCTTGCTACGTTGTTTGATTTGAAAAAGGCTTTGTAGACTGGTCCGTCGTCACCTTTGATATCGTTGGTTCGGGAGCCAGGTTACGAGAGGGGAAGGGTTTTAAGGCACCCTCTCTTGCCCAATCTGGAGATCGGTCTCTACTCGGGCATTTGTAAAACGTTTGCGATTCTCTCTTATTAATCAGTTTTTTAACCGTTTAGGGCGGGGAACAGTTTAAGGGGATTAAAACTGTAACAGATTTGCAGGATGTGATAGAGTATGGTATACACGCTTGAAAGTAGTTAGAATAGGATGAAAACAACCTCCTGTGGGAGTTTTAAACATACTGGAAGGCAGTCGCTTGGAATTTGATGTTTGCATGAGGAGATCAGCATGCACTGATCAAGTCACTGCATGCTGGACTAACTTACGCGCGTCAATCCATTACCAGCGCGCGCCAGTATGTTCAAAACCCACAGCTCTTTGCTTTCAACCCTCTGGGCTCAGGAAGGACTAGTGCACACCCAGAACAAATCAAGCGGTTCATATGGTAGTTGATAGGCAGTTTGAATGGGCTCAAAGGCCATCAAAGGAATAAGATACCCCATAAACAGTGTGGGGAAGGAAACAGGACTCAAAGCCAGTTACCCGTGCAAAGGCCAGCCACTAGTCAGAGATGAACCTGTGTGCACGGGTAAAACACTATCGCGCGCGGGTTTAAGCCATCTAACCAGTGCTTGGTTTTACATGATCTGGGTTTTGGGACATGTCCAGAAAGCTCCCAGGTGTATTCCAATGCAACAAAAATGAATATTGAAAGACAACTAGCAGTTTTAGCATGGAAAACAGCAACTGGTTATTTACATGCTCAAAGTGATGATCTATAATGAAAACAACATAAAAGAACAAGACCCCTATCCCCACGCAGATCTGCACACGCAGCCACGGAGTGGCGCGCGCGAGGTATGGATCGACGCGCGTAGGTCTATTGTCCACACGGTTTTTGTAACCTTGCTAGCCTTAGGGCCATGATTGATATTGATTACCAGCCTTTACCCTGTCAGCCCCCCTCAGGGATCAGAATAGGAAAACGGAAGGTGTTTATACCTTTGTTTTAAGTTTGAAAGAGTGATTGAACTTGAGCTTGAGGATTGTGTTTGAAAGATGGTTGTGTGTTGGATGGTTGTATGCTTGTAACCCTTTTTTTTTCTTCTAACCCTTTGGAAGAAAGAGTGGGGGGTATTTATAGGGCAAACACCCTCCATTAATGGAAACCCTCTAGAAATGGAAACTTTCCAGAAATGGAAATTATAAGGTCGGTTGCAGCTTTAGCCAGTGCGCGGGTCGTGGATCTATGCACGCCAGTCAAAGCTGGTTGACTGACAGATGGTAAACAAACCAACGCGCGCGAAAAGGAAACCTGTGTGCGCCAGTAATGTTCTGGTTAGGCTTGGTTAGGGTTAAAAAGGGGTATCAAATACTCAAAACTCAACCACTCGACATTCCTGGGGTGTTCTTGATTCATTTCATCATTGGGGAAACAGAAATAAAAAATAAAGTAAACCAATTGGGAGACCCAGATTGGGGTATCTACAGTATCCCCTCTTTGATGCAACTTGGAGCACCATTGTCTTGGTACAAGTAACGTCAAAGATTCTAGACAACTCGCAAAGGCTATCCAGAATTTAAGAGCAAAGTAGAATACCTCACAAATGGATCAAAGAGAATGGACGGACCACCGTTGTGGATTGAGTAGATTGAGACGGGCGGACCATCGCATGCGGGGGATAAAGACTAGCCAAGGCACCCAAGTTCCATTCAACCATGGGTAGGTCGTGACAAGTAGGTTAAATTACATCTGTGTAAGTGGAGAAAAACGAAAGAGGCTTTAAACAGCACAAGAATGTAACGGCTACTCGTGACTTGTCACGCCCTCGATTTTCAACATAAATAAATATACTGTTTCGACAAAAGATCCTCGCATTAAGTGAATATTACCCAAAATAAGTTCCCAACTGTTTAATTACAAATCAAGTCCCCCAAGTTTCTAGATAACAACATTGGCACTCCGGCCCAAATCAAACTTAGATACAAGCACAAGTGTTTAGAATATTACAAACTTTAGTCAAAAGTAGTTCAAGAGTAAAGATTAGTTACAAAGTCATCTTCAAACAAAGGTAAGTCTATTACAAGATGAGTAAGTAACTAAGTCAAGTTAGCTCCCAAAAATCCTTGTATCCCCGTACACCATAGCATGCAATCTAATGCCCAGCACAAGAACCTGAAAAGAAGGATTTTATTGAGCTTCAGAGCCCGGTAGGAAATTCTCAACAAAATCTATATGTAATGAGATGTTATGCATGGATACGGTGAATTAAGCTAGATGGCGAATTCAATGACAACATATATTAACACCATTTACCAATATCGAAGCATTTCACACACAGACATACACACACTTCTTCCAACCAATTTCCACCCCTTGCGTCACAATAAACTCCACCCCTTGCATCTTTGTGTTTCCACCCCTTGTGTCACAACAAATTCCACACTCCACTTCACACAACAACCACATTACCAACACTATCAAACACATCACAAATGATTCAAGGATCACAACAATTAAGACAAAGTTTTAGTACTCATAAGCATACGCAATCCACAAGCTTAAAAGTGTCCAAATCAGACCATAGGTAGCATTCAAACACTAATATCACATGAATACGCCACAAAACATGTAGAGAATGAGAGAAATCCCTACCTAAATGGGTTTTGAGCAAAACCCTAGGTCTACCAAGGGCAATAAACTTGAATCCTTCAAAGACAAGCCTCACCCGAGCTTGGATACAAGATCTAGAGCAAATGAAGTCCAAAAACATAAATAACAAGTAAAGATCAACCAACAATCGAGAAGAGAGAGAGAAAAACGTGGGTAAGCATCAAGGAGTGAGAACAAGAACATAAAACTCTCCCTTGGTTCACCAAATGCAAGAGTCTTATGATTTTGAGGAAGAAAACCCTTGGATCTTGGAGATTTGGAGTTGAAATCAAGGGTTTTGGGTGAGATTGGAGTTGGGTAGGTGAGAGGGGGGTTTTGAGATATGATTTCATGGCCTTTGGGTGTGAGAAATGACAAAAAAGGGTATTTATAGTGGTCCAAAAAACGTGCTGAATTCTGCAGAAAAACACAGTGGGTACCGGTACTGGGCGACTCCCAGAACCGGTACTGGAGCCTTCAAAATGACAATTTGATAAATGACTGGACAGCGGGTGCCGGTACTGGGCAATGGCCAGCACCGGTACTGGCTAGGCAGAAATGAGAAATTTTGGACGGACACCGATTTGAACCCAACTTGATACCAATACTTCCAAACAACATTACAACATCAAAACTAACATTTTGCTATACTCCGAGAGTCCAATACACAACCGAATACGTGTATTCGTACATTCCCACAAACATTCGCACAACTTTACTAATAATACGACTCTTTTACGCATTAAATGATATCCGAAATTAAAATAAATTAGCGAGTCTCTACATTCTATTCTCCTTAAAGAAATTTCGTCCCGAAATTTTACGATCCAAGTCTAACAAACTCATGCATCAAGTGAACATGCTCATACCACAACACGTATCATCAAACAACATGCTAACAATCATATAGTCGGGATTTAGGACTCACATTGATTCAACTCAAAAATAACTGAGGATACTTCTCTCTAACTTCGTCTTCCCTCTCCCACGTCGACTCTTCCTTTCCGAGATTACTCCAAAGAACTCGCACTAACGGAATAGTCTTGCCCCTCAATCTAGGATACGAATCGGCTCTTCCCCATAAGATGCATCGGCTTCCAACTCCAATTCGGACCATTCTAAGACATGTGATGGATCCGACTCGTACTTCCGTAACATCGATACATGGAATACGTCATGAACGCCTGATAATCTCGGCGGTAAGGCCAAACGATACGCGACCTCTCCAATCTTCTCAAAAATATCAAACGGTCCGATAAAACGCGGTGAAAGCTTGCCCTTTTGCCCGAAACGAGATAACCCTCGACGCGGTGACACCTTAAGGAAAACATGGTTCCCCACTTCGAACGATAATGGTCGGTGACGACGAACGGCATAACTTTTTTGCCTACTTTGCGTGGTTAACAACTGTTGGCGAATTACTTTGACTTGTTCGGTGGTTCTCCTTTGCGCTTCAAGAAGACGTTGACGAATCACTCTCATGCTCTCGGAGGTTTCTTTGATCAAATCCGGCCCATCTAACGTAGCCTCGCCCAACTCGGTCCAACACACAGGTGATCGACACGGTCTCCCATACAAAGCTTCATACGGTGCCATCTCGATACTAGATTGGTAACTATTGTTGTAAGCGAATTCGACTAACGGTAGGTGATGTTCCCAACTTCCCCGAAAATCCATAACACAAGCCCGGAGCATATCTTCTAAAATTTGGATCGTTCTCTCGGATTACCCATCCGTTTGAGGATGATACGCAGTGCTAAATAAGAGATTGGTGCCAAGAGCGGCCTGCAGACTTTGCCAAAAACGAGCGGTAAACCTTGGGTCTCGATCCGACACGATAGAAACGGGAATCCCATGAAGACGGATATACAAACGGCTAAGCGTCTCAATCGAATCCGAACCTGAATAGGTAAGAAATGAGCCGACTTGGTCAATCGATCAATAATCACCCAAATGGCATCATGCCCCCTCGGCGATCTCGATAAACCGGTAACGAAATCCATAGTCACGTTCTCTCACTTCCACTCGGCCACTGGCAACGGTTGCAACTCCCCGGCGGGTCGTTGATGTTCGGCTTTGACTTGTTGGCTCGTAAGGCATTTGGATACGAAAACGACGACGTCTCTCTTCATTCCCGGCCACCAAAACTGTCTACGCAAGTCATGATACATTTTTGTTCCCCCCGGATGCACGGCTAAAGGTGAATGGTGAAACTCTCTCAAGATTTCTTCCCGACACGAAATGGGTACGAACAATTTTCCTTGGTATCGCAAACCTTGATCGGCATGAATCGTCCACCCCTCTCGAGCATTTTCGCTAAGAAACTTGACGCGAAACTCTCTCGCTTCTTCATCTTGTTGTTGGGCCTCAATTACTCGAATCGACAAGGTTGATTGAACGGTTAGGTTACATAAGGTGACTCCCTCTCGAATCTCCTCAAAATGCAGTGCGTATGAACCCAAGTCTTTCTTTGTTTTCCACTCATGGATAGCTAAGCTCGCAAGGTGCGTCAACTTTCTACTCAATGCGTCTGCTACAACGTTCGCCTTTCCGGGGTGATATTGCAACTCAAAGTCGTAATCTTCTAAGTGTTCCATCCAATGGCGTTGTCGCAAATTAAGCTCCTTTTGAGAAAACAAGTACTTAAGGCTTTTGTGATCGGAAAACACCTCGAATCTCTCACCGTACAAATAATGATGCCAACCTTCAAAGCAAAGACGATGGCCGCGAGTTCCAAGTCATGAGTAGGGTAGTTCCGCTCGTGAGTTTTCAATTGCCGCGATCCATACGCCACCACTCACCCCAATTGCATCAACACGCACCCTAACCCCTCCTTCGAAGCATCACAATACACCGAGTAACCGACTCCCCGATTGGGCACGACCAAAACCGGCGCGGTAGTCAATCTTCTCTTCAATTCTTCAAAGGCTTTCTCACACGCGTCATTCCAAACAAAACGAGTTCCTTTATGAGTTAATCTAGTCATCGGAGCCGCTAGACGGGAGAAATCAAGGACGAAACGATGATAGTACCCGGCTAAGCCCAAGAAACTACGAATCTCAAATACGCTCTTCGGTCGCTGCCAATTCATCACGGACTCTATCTTCCCCGGATCAACGGACACCCCATCCTTCGACACAACGTGACCCAAAAACTTTACTTCGAACAACCAAAACTCGCACTTACTAAGCTTGGCGTACAATTTGTGCTCTCGCAAGAGTTTAAGAATGATAGAAAGATGAGATTGATGTTCCTCCTCTGAAGGCGAATAGATAAGGATATCGTCCACGAAAACGACTACGAATCGATCAAGATGGGCACGAAAGATACGGTTCATTAGATCCATGAAAGTCGCCGGTGCGTTCGTCAATCCAAAAGGCATAACAACGAATTCGTAGTGGCCATAACGAGTACGAAAAGCGGTCTTAGGAATGTCTTCCCTCTGAACCCTCAATTGATGGTAACCGGACCTCAAGTCAATCTTGGAAAAACAAGTTGCGCCTCGAAGTTGGTCAAACAAGTCATCGATTCTAGGCATCGGGTACTTATTCTTAATAGTGACACGGTTCAACTTACGATAATCGATGCACAAATGAAGCGACCCATCTTTCTTCTGAGCAAACAAGGCCGGTGCTCCCCACGGTGACGTACTCGGACGGATAAACCCTAAACCCTCGTCATCATATACATGTTTTGCATATCTCTCATGAAACAGGACAATACTGCAATCAATCGGCTCTACGCCTCGATTTTATTGATCGGTCCAGCGCCTCAATCCTTTGGTTCTACGCCAGAAATTTATGATGGAAAAGCTCCATGCACAGACCTTTAGAATGCAACCGGCTCTATGCCTCGGTTGAAATCACGTCAAGCTCTAAGCTTTGACGCCTAGACTCTCGCCTTCAGAATGCAACCGGCTCTACGCCTCAGTACAAATCATGTCAAGCTCTAAGCTTTGACTCCTCAGGCTCTCGCCTCATGACTGCAACATGCTTTATGCCTCAGTTCTATCACTTCAGGCTCTCGCCTCATGACTGCAACCGGCTCCGCGCCTCGATTCTCCCATTTCAATGCTCCATGCTCTAGTTACTAGCCTTGCGCCCCCCATATCTCAAAATCGGCATCCAAAACGTCTCCGGAAGATGACTTGGGTTCCACCCTATATCTCAAAACCGGCGTTCGATTCATCCCTAGTAGATGGTTTGGATTCCACCCCATTACATCAATTCCTTCCGGCTCATTCGTAAGGATAGGCTACTCTACCAATCCCCCCTTAGTCAAACTAAGGATGATCAAGAAAAGCAAACGACTCACCCGCCGTGGATTGGTCTACCCCAAAATACTAAGGACGCTATCCACAAAAAATTGCCCCGGCAGCTCCATGCTCCTTCAACTACTCGCTGCCAAAATCCTGGCTTAGCCTAGGTATGTCGCACTACGGCTTTTAAAGCCCGAAGGTAGGTCTTCTGTTTCTAACTCTCCAAACTTTTTATATTTCTTTATTGTCCCGAACTGCAGTTGGTTTGAATTTTCCTCGTGGAATACGTAGGCAGCCTCTCGGCCTGACCATAACAAAAACCTTTTTCAAAAAACCCTTGGAATAGTGGTTGGCCCAAATTGAGTTGCTTTTACAGCTTTGACTCTTACTTAAACATGACTTGCGATCTATCTAAGTTCAGTCAAAGGGGGGCATCTGTAGACACCCCAATTTGGCCTAACGATTATTTCAAGTCCCACCTTGGGGACCATCCCGATGATGATATGGATATAGTGATTGCTGATTGACTTCTCGTGAACCTTAGGACTTTTGGTAAGAACTTTTAGCCACTTTGAGGACCCAATCCAGAGCCAAATAGCCTTTCAGACAGAAGTACAAAATCCCAGGAGAATCCATCTGTTGGCCGTGACATTGTTCTCACGGCCTCAACACCAATTCTTCACCCGTGAAGCCTACTGCTTGAAAATCTCCCTAAGAGACTGATTAGTAGGCCACCAGATCTATTCCTCGGCCGCAACATCAATTCTTCGGCTGCCAGATCCTTTGCTCGGCCGCCAGATCGTCTATTTTCCAGATTCGAGAACGTTCTGTCACACGTTTGATCCGATCACAAAACCCTAGCAGCGAAATCCCGATGCGTTCGAGCTATGTTAGAGGATTACCATAAGGAGTTTGTGTTGCCTTATAACTCCAATTCAATCATTCGATTTTGATTGGTGAGGTGTGTCATCCCTATGCCTATATAAGGAGCCTTTGGGTTCTGAAATTAACAAGTGGAGACAACCTCTCAAGCCAAGAAACTCTGCCAATATAGACTCTCATATCCCCTCTACAAAAGCCCCAACCTCCCGAAGGCAGTCGCTAATCCAACGAACAAACCCCAAAGTTCAAACCTTAACCCTAGGGTTTCAAGAAGTAATCAGTCAATCACCCTCAATCCGAAGCGATCAAGCTAATGAGGGATCAAGGTGGTGAGGCCCAGGGGCCTCTGGTTCAATTTACTTTCTGTTTTTATGCTTAATCATAGCTTTTTGATTATCTATTAGTCGTATAGTCTGGTGTGAGGAAGAACATTGGCTGGATTCTCGATCCATCGGCCGATACATCAAACCAGGAGGATCCCTCGGCCTTGACATCCATTCACCGGTCGCAAGATCCATCTCCTTGGGATAGTCTGTTTTATTCTGCTTTTCTGATGCATTATTTCAATTCCAGTCTCGACTCACCATTAACTGTTTAAAGGCTAATTAAACAAATCACGTCTTAGAATTACGTAAAGCATGTATTAATCTTATGTCGAACAAATATGGGCCAGTCTCACGGCTGGGCAAAGAGGGGTGCCTAACACCTTCCCCTTATTGTACTTTTGGCTCCCGTACCCAGAATCTCTATCTGTTTTTCCTAGTTTTTATAAACTAGGTGGCGACTCTGTTTTGATGATAACCGCTATCGTGTGGCGATGTTCCTAGCCATGGGAATATCCACGATCTTGGTTTATGAAGCAAGCAACCAAACAAACAGCAACGATCAATCTATATGGCGATGCCCCGCTTTCGGGAGGCGTCTACGGCTCTGAATGCCCAACCACTCTTTACTGGATGCTCAAAGCCTATACTTTGAATACTCGGACTCTACCCTCCTAATGCTCAAGCTCTACGCTCTTAATGCTCAAGTCTTGAACTTGAAAAAAGCTCTACGCTTGAAACAACACACACGCACGGGCCGTGCACATAAGCATCAATTGCATCACAATTGATCAATTGCATCACCATTATCATATCTGACCATCATCATGCACATACTATCTTTTGCATCTCTCTCACTCATGAAACAGGTCAATCCTGTATACAACTGGCTCCACGCCTCGATTTTATCACTTCAAGCTCTACGCTTCACTGGCTCTATGTCGCCATATCTCAAAACCGGCGTCCGATCGTCTCTGGAAGATGGTTGGGATTCCACCCAATTACATCAATTCCATCAAGCTCATTCGCAAGAATAAGCTACCCAACCGATCTCCCCTCAGTCAAAGTAAGGATGATCATGAAAAGCAATCAATTCACCCGCCGTGTACTGGTCTACCCCAAAATACTGAGGATGCTCTCCGCCAATACTTTCCCAGCAGCTCCACGCTCCTTCAACTATTCTCCGCCAAAATTCAAGCATAGCCCAGGTACGTTGCACTACGGCTTTTAAAGCCTGAAGGTACGTCTTCTGTTTCTAACCCTCTGAACTTTTATTTTTCTTTATTGCCCCCCGAACTATGGTTGGTCTGAATTTCCCTCGTGGAATACGTAGGCAGCCTCCCGGCCTGACCATAACTAAAACCTTTTTCAAAAACCCCTTGGAATAGTGGTTGGACCAAATTGAGTTGCTTTTACAGCTTTGACTCTTATTTAAACATGTCTCGAGATCCGTCTAAGTTAAGTCAAAAAGGGGCATCTGTAGACACCCCAATTTGGCCTAACGATTATTTCAAGTCCCACCTTGGGGACCATCTTGATGATGATATGGATACAGTGACTGTTGATTGACTTCTCATGAACCTTAGGACTTTCGGTAAGAACTTTTAGCCACTTAGAGGACCCAATCCAAATCCAAATGGCCTTTCAGACAGAAATACAGCATCCTAGGAAAATAAATCTATCAGCCGTAAGATTGATTCATCGGCCACCAGATCCATTCCTTGGCCGCCAAATCCATTCCTCGGCCGCTAGATCGTCTTTTTCCAGAATTCTGGAATGTTCTGTCAGTCGTTTGATCGACGCACCAAAACCCTAGCAGCCTTTTTCCGATTCTTTAGGGCTACGAAAGCAGATTCAATCAGAGATCTTGTTACCCTAAACTACCTTATTGATTCACGCCATTTGATTGGCCGGAGTGAGTCACCAATTGCCTATATAAAGAGGCCTTAGGGTTCCGAAATTAACATTCAATTCCTCTATCTCATAGTTCCAAGCTCTGTAGAAATTATCTCTCATATCCTCTCTACAAAAGCCCTAAACTTTCGTGAGCAGCCACATCCCGAGCAATCAAACCCAAAGTACAAACCCTAATCCTTGTGTTTTGAGAAGAAGATCAGTCAATCACCCTCAATCCAAAGCAATCAAGCACTGAGGGATCAATGTGGTGAGACCCAGGGGCCTGTGGTTTGATTCAACTTCTGTTTTTATACTTTAATCGTAGTGTTTTAATTCCTGATTAACTCTTTGTTCTGGTATGAGGAAGAACATTGGTTGGGGAATCAATCCTTCGGCCAATACATCGATCCAATGGGATTCCTCGGCCGTGACATCAATTCACCGGCCGAGGGATCTATTTGCTAGGATATATTTGTTTTCTGCTTATTCTGATGCATGCTTTCAATTATCGTACTGGCTCACCTTATCAACTGTTAAAGGATAAAAACCAGATTATGTGTTAGAATTAAATAAAGCAAATATACATTGTATGTTGAACGACTTGGCAAAGAGGGGTGCCTAACACCTTCCCCTTATTGTACTCTTGGCTCCCGTACCCGGAATCTCTATCTATTTTTCCTAATTTTAATAAACTAGGTAGCGACTCTATTTTGATGATAACAGTTATCATGTGGCGATGTTCCTAGCCATGGGAATATCCATGATCTTGGTTTATGAAGTGGAATCAAACAAGTGTGATCAATCTATATGGCGATGCCCCGTTTGGGAGGTGTCTACAGACCTCAATGTCATGAGTGAGTGACCCATCTTCTAAAACCAGACTGGTTATATTACTTCTATTTCTTGTGTTAGTCACAGTTTTGAAGAAATAAGAAGTACACTGATCACCCGCTTCAACCATTGAACCCTAGACTTTTGCGTAGCCAGACTTTCCTCTTCTCTAACCATTGTGTGAAGTTGCTTATGAACCACTCTTTCCTGACTAATCAATGTAGGATCAGGATTATGAGTACTAATGGCATGCTGCAAGGTTTCTAGGAGTTATCTAGAGTCAACAAACCTAGCAGAAACATCACTAAAATCTCTATTATTAATTAATTTAAACTCACCTTGCAACATCTTGAGCTTCTCACATACACAGAACATTGGATTCCCAATAATCACTCTCCGCCAAACCTTTTGTATCACAAGAAGAAACTGTGGATGGTCAGTCAGGAAATCAAAAAACTTAAAAGGTTTCTTAGATTTTCTAGGACCTAGAAGGATGGTTGTAATGGCAGGGGAGTGGTTAGATATCCCAGGAGTGGAAAAATGAGCAAAAGAACAATTATAGACCTTCATCCAATGCTCATTAACTAACACTCGATCCAGTTTTGTACTGACAAAATGAGTGGGGTCTTGCTTGTTGGCCCAAGTGAGGAAGCAACCAGTGTACCTAAGATCATCAAGTGCTAGTGCATATAAGCAATTATTAAACTCATCCATATAAGAGGGCCAAGAAACAGTGCCCCCAACTTTCTCTCTAGGGAATTTGATTACATTGAAATCACTGAGCACTATCCAAGGAGATGTAGTGCTCAGGAGATGAAAACTTGACCACAGAGCCTGCCTACTTAGATAGTTATTCTCTCCATATACAAAAGTTGCAAAAAGGGAGGCTCACCACATTTAGATTGCACCTCACTATGAATAAATTGATCCGACTGATCAAGAACCTGGATTTGGAGAACATTAGGGTCCCAACACATAAAAATCCTGCCTAAGGATGCTTGAGGATAGTTGTTCACAAAATTCCATTGAGGGCAAATACATTTCATCACCCTAGTAGCCTTTTCTTCCTTTATTTTATGCTCTAATAAACCCACAAGTGAGAGTTTGTTATTATTCACAAAACACTTAACCTCCTTTTGCTTGATTAGGTCATTAAGACCCCTGATGTTCCAAAAACCAAGATTAAGGAGTTGTTTAGCCATAAAATAAACTTAAAGCAGAATGAAATATATAAATGGCAGAATATGAAAGAATTAGGTTACTGCCCTGACAAAAGGATGTGAGTGCATTAATGCTCCTAATTATGCTGGGGACAGACTAGCTGCTCCTTATTGTTCCTCTTGAGTCTTCTTATGGCAGACTTGGAGAGATTTTTATTAGCCTCAATGATGCCTTGGATAGCTATGCTTGTAGCTTTCTCCTTAGCTCTAAAACCCTGAATGTCAGGTGGTTTAGGGGTTGGAGGTTGGCTCATCCCAGTTAAAGTGATAACCCGTACCTCTACCTCTGAAACTGTGGTATTCTCCTTGTTGGCTAAGAGAATAGAGGTGAGAGAGCTAGATGATTCATCCTCCCCTATACCTGTTACCATTAACTGCTGGTTACTGCTCACTGCTACATTTTTAATCTCTAGAACTTCTTCTTCAGACTCATCAAAATCCTCCATTTGATTAGGATCGAATGTAGCAGGCAAAGCTATCAATGAACCCTATTGGTAAAAGCTTTCTAAATGTTGCTGATGGGTGTCTTTCTTTCCATTCCCAACTGACGACTTGGCCAACAGACGACTGTCTCCGTTCCGATTGAACAGGTGATTCCCATGGCTGATGGCCAGATCCCGTTAACAGATGGGCTAGGCGGCAAGGCCCTTGATTCCAACGAGATCCGACGCAAGCAGAGGTCATTCATCGACTCCCCAGCTTGCTCTCATCCCAGGTCGTCCCTCCCAGGGAACCACTCCAACACTTCACCAATGGGACGTGACAGTCACAACCCTAACTCTGGTACTGCAAGGAAATTACAACAGGCATTATTTGAAGAGGGTTTGATAATGGAAGCGGAAGAAAGAGCAGCTCTGGTTCAGAGGGATGCTACTCAGTTCAATCGCCAGTCAAACGAGGTAAAATCCTTGAACCGCACTATCCTGTATAATGCTAGAGGGGACCCTTATGAGGAAGGAGACCCTAATCTA
>JAOTQK010000019.1:12839211-12860416 GCA_025642025.1 Rhododendron ferrugineum
TTTGAGTTGAGAAATGTAACTCAAAATTGTGAAATGGCCCTTATTGGACTTACGTATAGACCACATTTGGTAGGTACGCTACAAAAACCATCGCGAACTCACATTGGGGATACTTCTTGTGTTTTTTTTTGGGTTAATTTCAAGGACACCCCCTTAACTATCACGTTTTTTCAACATCACCCCTTCAACTAAAAAACTCATCAACCTCATCCCCTCAACTTTCATTTTCCATCAACTCCACCCCCTCCGTCCAAATCTGTTAAGAAATGTCAAAATTTTGGACGAAAAATAGGTAACTTGGATGGAAAAAGAAAATTTAACCCTAAAATGCCCTTGGCCATCTCCTATCTCCTCTCCTCCCCAACTGCGTACTCTTCAACAGAATTTTTAACCCTAAATGCTTCCGGCCCCTTCCCATTTTACAATCAAAATACCAATCAAAAAACCCAAAAGAAAACCCATCAACAGACAACAAATTCCCTTCAATTACTCCAAACCAAAACTCCACAATGGGCAACACAACCTCAACCGAACCCCAACAACAATCACTGCCTTCCGATCGAATTCGCGCAACCCGAACCCTCCAACTTCACCTGCGAAATCTAAACAAAATACATTTCAGCTCTGTTGTGTACTCTTCGTCGTCGTCACTGGCCCACACCTCCTCAGCGGCGGCAGCTCACTGCAACCGGCTCTCAGTGACCGCCCCAACAAGGCTAACCGGCTGGGTCAACGGAGGTCTTCATCACCACCAGCCACCACTCCACCGCTTGCCTCCTCAGCGGCAGCGGAGCCAAATCTAGTGGCGTCGATATCGCTCGTGATCCTGCCGTCCGGCGGTGGCGGGTGCAGGCGGCCGGCTCTCCACCACGTGCTCCACCGCCCCGAATCCGTGCTTCTCCTGTTCGGCGCCGACCTTCTCTTCTGCGCACTGTTGTGCCTGATGATGTGGGCCATGGCGGTGGGCTTGTGGATCCATTTTGGTGTGGGCTTGTGCGATCTACAGTCGCCGCCGACCTTCTGTGTTCTTTTTCAAACAAGAAATGAAATAATGAATTATCCCCTCTATTGTCTATTCTCTGTGTGAATGGATTGGTGTTGGGTGAGAATTGAGATGGGTTATCCATATAGATTCACAGTAGACGGAGGGTTTCGAATTGGATTGTCCGTTCTCTATGTGAAAGAATTTTTTTTCAAATCCAAAAACTAATTTTAACATAACAAGGGTAATTTAGTATTTTCATTCATTTCCGTCCAAAATTTTAACGGAAGTGAGCAGAGGGGGTGGAGTTGATGAAAAATGAAAGTTGAGGGGGTGAGATTGATGAGTTTAAAACGTGAGGGGGTCATGTTGACAAAACATGATAGTTGAAGGGGTGTCCTTGGAAATAACCCTTTTTTTTTTCATCTAAGTTTTGAAACTTGATGCAATTTTTGGGATATTTTTCAAATGATTTTTTTTACCTTTTGAGAACGCAAAACAAGCAAGTGGAGTGGAGTGTAGTTGGTGTCTTCCTTATACTCTCATGCACATGGACAAGGGTTGATCCCTGTAAACACCCATTCCCCTCCCCGAATCCCTTAGGATAGAGTAGATTAGGTTTAACGAATGACCAAAAAAAAAAAAAAAACCGCGAAACAACAAGAAATAGTTATATTCTCCCTAGCTGTTCAAAAAAAGCTACTCAATTTCCTCAGAACTGGATTTGTGTTTTCTACATCATACGAACAGTCAAACTCTTTCCATATTTAATTTGAAGGAAATTGCTAAACACAACTCATTGTGCTGTCATTAAGATTTAAAAAAATATTGAAATATGTGAAAAGTGTATAGAAATATGTAGAAGTGCATTGATAAGTGTAAAAGCGTGTAAGAATGTGTGTATTTTTTTTTATCATTTCCTTTAACTTATTGACAGCCCACTAATAGTAGAAGGACCCTTATTTGAATTAGATTTCCCTGCAATATAACTTTGGAGTGCAGAGTGCAATTCGTGTTATCTCGGCCGTCCAAAGTGAGATTTGTTGAAAGAATCTTCTCGGTTATCTTTTTAACATACATGAACCATTGATTGTTAAGATAAACGATCGAGATTCAACTGCAGAGACTTCGCTGGAATCCAATCGCTCAACAGCTAGGTCTATTCCATTCTAATAACAGTAATGCAACAATCCCAATTCATGGTACATGGAGAAACAAATTTATTCTGTACTCGACATGTACCGAAACGCCACAGGAGTTAGATACTGGAGTAAAAGATATGTTGTGCAATTGTTTGTGTAGAATTCTTGTGCTACTTTGTAAAACTGTTGTGATACTAACATTATTCAGTTCATAATTTGGAGTTGAGTGGTTATTGTTGGGGAAATGAAACGCACTTTAATTTAGCTGTGTCATTTGCAGCATGAGCTTGCTAACCATGTACTGTAGTATGAATCAAGGTGCAGTTCACACAACTTGTTGAGTTGTATAGCCGGCCGGCCTTCAAAATTTCCATTGCTTCTCAAGCCAACATTAATGTGTAGTGAGGGAGAGAGGCCTTGAAGCACCACGTAACGCTGCTCCAAGAGCACTTAATTACTGTAATGCGTGCTAAGTGAAGGAAGATCCTGGAGCACCACGTAACGGTGCTCCAAAAACACTCAATATTTTCTCCTTCACTACAATAAACAAAGGGAGAGGATCCCGTCCAGTTTTTCCTTCTAATCAGTCCGGTCCAGTTTTAGACCATTTATGGGCCCGAAAAATGGCACTCAACAATAATCGTTCACTTTTTAGAGCTCGTCGAGAACATTGACTTCGCTAAAAATCGCGTTGATCGGATGTCATTTGATATGATTTCGAAATGCATTGATCTTTAGATAATTGTGTTAAATGGGATGCAATCCAGTGTTGCACAATTTTTTTCTTACAAACTTAAACATAGTTCAAAATCATGTCAAACTATATCCGATCAACGTGATTTTTGGCATGGTTAATGTTCTCGACGAGTTTTAAAAAGTGAACAGTTTCAATCATTGTTGTGTGCCCGGGAAGAGCCCACAAATGGTCCAAACTAGATCGAACTGATTGGAAGGAATCATCCCCATAAACAACAGGCCCTAACTAGTACTCTATCTCTCTCTCTCTCTCTCTCACAAAAAGACAACTATCTCCATGTTAGGAGTTCCTTTAAAAATGGGGCAGCAAGACAAAAGTTGACTTAGAAATCTTAAATTCCATGAGGAAGGTATTACCAACCTTATCACCTTTCTCGTGTCCCGCTTTCCTTCAACGCTTCTCGTGCATAGCATAAAAGATTCAGGGAAAAAAAAGAAGAGAACCATATAGGACGGGAAAACAAACAAAACTTCATAAGATACCGTATGAAAATTCTGTAAAATAAAAATTAGTCCGATTATCACAGTAACCCATACTTTGCACGAATTCGTGATGGGTATACAGCCTGGATATCCAACAAAAATGGCTGTGAATTCGGAAATCTCTGATGCAAATTGCCATTATATCCAAGAAGAAAGGATATTCTCTTCATAACGACAAGGCAAAATTCGCTCTAATACCAAAGAAGAAAAAAACACTAACACAATTAAGACTAATCATCCACCAGCTGATCCAATGCTAGCTTGAACAAACAATATAATTGGAAATGGGTGAGACACCATAGGGACACGGATACGGACAAAAAGAGATTATACATTATGAAGGATTCCCGTAGACGGAACCCTTCTACATTATAGATTCTGTCAGAGAGATTGATCTTACAAGAAAGAGTAGTTCTTTACAACCAATAATTGGTTCCCAGCAATTACCTTCATGCCTTACATTGCTCCCTGTGGGAACGGCTTTGAAGGAAACACAACATTTATAGGTGTACAACCAATTGTCCCTTTTGGTTCTAAAGGGAAGATTTTGGGTTCGAGCTGATGGAGGATAAAAAACCTGCTAGTAACACTGATTTACTAACCTAGTACTAACATTCAACCTATGGAAAAACAACAGAAACACAAATGTCACAGGCCCGTCTATCCCAAAAGATAGTCTACTAGGTGAAATTACTTGGTCCCGTATACGTCCAAGACATCCAGTCTCTATCCAATGTGAGATTTGGAGGCTGTGACATCCAGAATATGCATTTATGCATGATTTCTTGCGCATTGCCCCTTCCAATGAGTTCAAAGATAAAAACCTTATATCGCTCTATAACCTGACCTAGGTAATTCGATGAACTCAATTAGATTATTCCTTCTTATTCTTACTAAGCCTAAGCATCTCAACTATGAATTGTATTTCTTATAAATTTATAATCTATCGACTTAGAACATACCAATCATATTGAGGAACTTTTTAAAAGAACTGTTCAAGGAACAAGTGCCTTACTGTCTGCCCTACCCATGGGGAAACTACTAGTCTCAATAACACCTTTCTGGTGTTGGACACTGGGCGTGACAGATAAAGGCACTGGTCAGCTCAAGATACAACCTGTAAGAAACAACCTGCATCTTCGTTAGTGAAACAAAGCGGAGGTGTAATTCTACAAACATTTCCATAACACCCTCGTTTACCATCCAAACTCCCGTCTCTGTAATATAGAGGAGGGTATCTTTTAACTAGACATGGTTAGATCAGAGCCACACATGAGAAGGATTAGAGCATTTAGTACTTTCATCTGGTCCATCACATGCAGAGATTCAACTTTTTAACAGGAGAATTCAGCTGGCAATCAGTGAGGAGTTCAGCTCCAAGCATGAATCATATTTCCCCGACTTCAATAACAAAGTACCTATGCAATATCAGCAACCAACTACTCTAAGCTAAAAAAGAGAGTGCACTAATTACAAATAATAGATCTTCTTAAACACGACCTGAACATGAATTCCAGTTCATAAAATGCTATACATGGATGTATCTATAAGGCAAAAATAATGCTACAGTGATTGGTGACCACATTTGAGGGTACCATCTGATATGTCATCAATGCACCGGCATAAATCATGACAAGTGGGGCCCATTTCACCTATACATCAGCGGGCAATTACATGGTACCCAAAGTTCAAAACAATTCAACTACAATGTGGTATTAACGCTTATTTTTACCAGTCAAATATACAAGGAACGTAAACAAAAATGTGACAATTCTTTGCAAGAAGCATATGTCTAATCCCTTATGGTGGGCCAGTAGGTAGAACAGCTACATTTTTCAAAATTGTCTGAATGTAAGATTGAGACGGCCTGGCCGGACCTTTGCTTCTTCCACCAAAGCTAGAGGAGCTGAGTTGGAGATAATAGATGACACCCCGTGAAATATATGCCTAGACTTTCCGCCGAATATGAATACATCTCCTGATTCCAATAGAAGTTTCTCTGCCTTGTTGACATCCCTCTGATCTCCATAAAGGAATTCTGCTGAATCACCAATGGAGAATGAGACAACAGGTAATCCTTTGTCTAGACTCTCTTTGCTTTCATCACGATCCTGTGTCAAGAAAAACGGTGGTAAACCAAGTGAAGAGGTATAATGAAGTTCATTTATAGGCCATAATTTTGGCTATCATTTCAGCAGTATTCCACACAGGATGCAGCACGAGCAACAACTAGACTAATTAGGTCATGTGGCTTACATGTGCAACAACTCACAAAAAAAAAAAGCGACAATCAGTCTATGTTTATTCGAATATTAGTACATATTTCGAAATAAAGTACTTAGCTTTTAGAATGTTTTTGTGTCTTACCATTCCAACTCACCAACCATGTCTCAACAGAAGTGGATGAGAAGTGCAGCGATATGAAAAACTAATCCCAGGGTTCAGGGAGAAAATTGAAATAATACTTTAAACTGTTACACGGTCTTGGGTAGAACTCACCCCAAAAGCTAGCTATTAAAGTGAGGGTGCCCTCACGCTTATATTCTTCTTATTACTTTGGTACCCAAGCGATGTGGGACTTCGCTTTACACCCTCCCTCACGCCCAGCGTGCTCACTCGGCAGCACCTGCCGTGTGCAGGCCAGGGACACGCACCCTACCCATCCTTGGCATACCCACCTCTGATACCATGTGACAGAATATATGGGAGAGAGAACTGATCCGTATTACTGAATAATGTGAGTAAATGGTTACAATGCTAACACAAACTTAAATAGAAAAAAGCCTAGAAATCTATACCTAAAATAGAAGATACAAAGAGATATGATTATGATACGATTCTATGCCTACAATACAAGATACGACGAGATCGCGATGCATAATACTTTCACCGTGTAACATGGTATCATAGCCTAAGATCTAGGCCTGTGGGATATTCGCTTTCCGGCAGGCGGCTTATTACTCACCGCCGTCCGCTGGGCACTCATTTGTTTTGTCACATAGCCAGCAAAATACACAGTTCGCAGTCGCATCAGACCTTTGCATCTATATCTCTCCAATCTAGTATTATGATATTCTAGTACTTTACTTATGAAATCTGCATCTGAAGTCTGTTCGGCATTTGTTTCGGTATTCTGCACTCTTTGATTAAGGATTCAGTCCCTTTAACGGGTATTGGACATCGCGCACTGTTATGCAAAATTTCTCTCTCTCCTTCCTCTTGGATCTCTGTACTTTGTCTTTGAAAACACTGGTACTACTGTTTTATTCGCTTTTGCATTATTTTGGGCTATGTTTCTTTGATTTCGCCGTTTTGTCCTTCTTATTTCTGGCTCTATTTCTCTAGTTTTGCATCTGAAATCCGTAAGGCACTCTCTTTCTTCTCGAACATCATCTGAATCTGCATCTTTTGAATCTGCATTTGAATCTGGTCTTCCTCTACTTTGCATTTGTTTGGCATCTGAAAATTATTCGCTCATTTACTTTGCATCTGTTTGGCATCTAAAACTTGTTTGGCATCTATTCTGATACTGTACTGTTCGACACTCTTATGCTATTTGCATCTTCTCCTCCTCCCACCCATTCTATCTTCTCTCGCATCACACAACCACCATCTGTTCACTGCGGCACTGTTCACTTCACTGCGGCACTGTTCACCGCCATATGTTATCAGCCACACTTACAGGTTTTCTGCAGAGTTTGGTACTGTTCGGCACTGTTGGGTACTGTTTGGAAACTTTCAGCACTATCATTGCGGCTTCGTTTGGAAAAGTTTCAGCTTCTATTTTGGCACTTTGGTTTGGGGCTGCAAAATCTCCCAGTTTTTCAGGTTTTGGCACTCGGTTTTGGACATCTGATTGGCGTTTTGCAATACCGTTTAGCAATGTTTCAGCCCCTATTGCACCAATACGCACATCACTGCTCGGTTCCGTTACTTCCTTGGCAAACTCACAATGCACTCCGGGCTCGCATCATGAGTTTGCGGGAGGGTGTGAAAGTATTATGCATCGCGATCTCGTCGTATCTTGTATTTTAGGCATAGAATCGTATCATAATCATATCTCTTTGTAATCTTCTATTTTAGGTATAGATTTCTAGGCTTTTTTCTATTTAAGTTTATGTTAGCATTGTAACCATTTACTCACATTATTCAGTAATACAGATCAGTTCTCTCCCATATATTCTGTCACATAAGCAACCAGTTCACAATTGAAATTGGCTCACACAACGAGGAACATTCCAATACCAAGGATATAAAATCACTTTCAAGAAGTCCTAAATCTTTCCATCAAGGCTATTACATGAGAACAAGTGTTACTATATTTCCACCTTTAACATGGGACAGGCGTTAAGTGCCCTAAAATTTGAAGACAATTTCCCCTTACCTTCACATAATTGAGGTCACATATAACTCCCAAGTATTTACATAACCCTTCCCTTAATACTATGAAGAGCAAATACGGTATAGTTTGTTAGGCTGAATAGATGATTGAGAGTCATGGCATTTATGTGATTTAAAAAAAAAAAAAAACAGTTCAATTAAAAAGTTGAGAAACAACGCATGAATCTTACAGCTGACCTGATGAAGACCAAGTCGCCCATTGTTTGTGTAGAAATTCACAATGCATATGTTTGGTGACATATCAGGAATTATGTCTTCCACATTGCATACTTCGTCATGCTTTCCAACTAAGGCATGAGAATCTTGAATTGCTCGTTGAACTAATGAACGAAATACATGAGGTATGGCCTGCGGTTCAGAACCATCAACTGCCCGGTGAGTTTCATACTTCCTCGTCTGCGGATCCCAATCTTGACCAAGACACATCATCTGCAGACGAAGTTTTGCCCCATCTCTGTAACCAGGTTGATAAAAACCTCCTGGGCCATTACCAAGCATCCGGCATATCTTTACTATTTCAACCTAAATGATTAGAGCATGGAAAGAGTGATTTACCATCGAACATACATCACACATTACCTAAATAGGTATAACTTAATGGATTAGAGAATACTAAAAAGCAATTCATATGTGACGGAGAAACTGTACCCAAGCTTTGCATCTTCTTAATTCAAAAAGAAAAGAACCTTCAAACAAGTTGTTTTGAACACTCAAAAACAAAGTTTATCAAGATTGAAGTCGCGTCTGCCCAGTACCTGTTCGCTGAGGGTTATGTAACCTTTTAACAAGACCATCCCTTGCCTAAGAACTTGTCCGGTATTTTTCGTCGAGTGCTCCATTTCAATCAGTTCTTCTATGTTCTTCTCATTCAAGGATGAGTCCGATAAGGAAGATCTTGCAACTTCAGGGAGGCAGATATCAAATGACTCAAGAAGAGGTATACCCTTGGCAGAATTGGTTTTCACAGCACCCACTGAGTACCCAGAAATAATTTGCCGTCGCTTCTGTCGTTTCTCAGGAAAATGATGCTGCTTCTTCCCAAAACTTGTAGGCAACAAAGACTCATCCTGTTTGCTTTTAAGATTTGTTGCATGTGAGGCCTCAATTTGTGACAGACTAATATCCCTGGGCCTTTCCTTTAATTTCTTCTCAACATGAGTTGTCAAGTCAATCTTAGTTCTCCTTTCGTTCTTAGAAGTAAAACCAATACAACTAGAAAGTGGATGGAATTTCTCATCATAGACAGAATCTGAAGCAGCCAAGGGCATTGGATGTTCGGAAACAATATCAACCATCTTCCGCTGCAAAGTTTTCCGTCCGACAAATGAATATCCACCCTCGGCAACAGAAGACACAATAGGTGAAGGGCCACCAACCCCAACCTATGCATTTGTAAAAATGGGAAACCAAACTTCGAATACTTGAGTATTGAAAAATGAGTTCCAAGCAGAATTGATCCAGCCAGAATAGATGGCATGCATTAATGCATATCAAGTTTGCAAATATTTAACTACAGCCTATTCTACATAGAGATTGGTAAGACTATGTATGCGGCCATGCGGGTGCGTGTCTAAACATCAGACGTTCCAAAGCTAAAATAGCAGGTAGGGGTGAGCATGGACTGGATTGGCCCGGTTTAATAATAAACCAAGAAACCAAATCACTACCTACGGATTATAAATTTGGAGAACTAGACCAACTCAGAAAATTCATCGAACCAAATCAATCCAAACCATTAAAAGGTGGTTTAGTTTCATTTTTGAACCACAATTTGCTTGAAATTGAGATATCATCTCCATATACTATTTAAAGTATTTAAAATTACATAGATAAATTAAACCAAAACTTATATTAAAGCTAGTAATTTTAAAATCACCAAAACTCACTAACATCAATCAACTAAAAGTAGAATACAAGTAACTAGTGAAGGAATAGTGCCATGGAAGAGAGTATTAGATTAGGAAATTAGTTACTGAGCAAAAATAGTGGGAAATCAATTGACTTCCCAAGCCGTGTATGTCTAGTGTATTGAAATTATAGGATAGGTTATCATGCGCGCGCGCGCGCGCACACACACACACACATATATATATATATATATATATATATGTTATACGGTTCGGATAGGCTTGGAACTAGAACCGTTAAAATAAATCCACAGACCAAACCACATTCCTAAAAAACCGAACTATTAACCCATTCGGTTTGGATTGGTTTGGACTAGATTCACAGTTTGACGATTATTTTGCTCACCGCTAATAGCAGGACATTGGGAATCTGGGATATGTGTCTGAAAGTTAGTTATGTATATGAGACAAATCCTCAAAATTTATTTGTTTCGGAATGAATACAATTTATTCCAGCTAATGCAAGTTTCGTTTTCCCCTACTCTTTCAGATATCATAAAAATCAAGAGATCCAAGTGTCTAAATTGATGTAGGACACATATCCCCAACCATCACCCAAGGTATCCGACCCAGGTACTAATGTATTTTCATTTAGAATAGTCCATGTCGCATAGACTACAAAAATTCTAATGTTTCGATAACAAAGGAATTACTTCGATTGTTTCTAGCATGTTCATTATCGCATTATAAATTGTACATCGTCAGGAGTCTCACACTCTCACTAATCTAATCCAAATTATATGGTAAGGCATTAGATTCCTCCGTTGCTACCAGAATTACAATGTCAACGAAGCATTAACTATATAATAAGTTCCAAGTTCCAACCACTTAATTTCCCTATGATCACCAAAACTGGAACTATAAAACCCTAACGAGCATCGAAAAATTTCAAAGACCCGCTACAGGAAAAAAATTAAATTCTCTCTTAGACCCATTTCGTAATCTTACAACATTATTCACCAAATAACAGCCACAGTTCACTACATGGCAGATAATACTGTGTAACTAGTACATGGAGATAAAACATACGGAGTAAATAAACAAGGGTTCTCCAATAAACAAAATCAAAGAGAAGCACTCACAGTTTCGCGGGTGATTCCAGATTCCCGGGGAAGTTGCAAACTACTGTCATTGCTCATTTTTCCGGGACAAGAAAACTGCCGAGACAATTGGCGCGAAATATTGTGTAACCGAGCGTGCATAGGTTGAGAGGGCTGAAACCGTATCAAGGGCATGTGTGCAGCTGAAAGCTAAGTCACATAACTCGTTAGTGCGAGAGCGTTTTGGAGTACGTCTCGAACTACTAAAATCTGCGAGTGAGAAGTGAAAGACGAGCGCATTGAAAGTGTAGTCAGTAGTGTAGGGTAATCGGTGCTTGAGATTGGGGAATGGTTGGTTTTTCCTTCTTCAAAACAACGAAGCGTGAATCACAGAAGGGGTAAAGTGAGGGGAAATATTGGGCCTTGCTAAATCAGGCCCATACAATCTACTCTTGGGCCGTGCCTATCCTTGTAGAGCAATTTCGGGAATTGCCTGGCCAGTCCTATTTTTTGTGGGGGTTCTATGCGGACCCCATTTTGTAGAGTCTATCCTCTCTAGCCCCTTTTTAAAAATGCAATTACAATTTTGCCCATTTGTATAATTTTTATTTTGTCATTTTCTAGAATTTTTTGAGGTGTGGGTGAATTCTGGGTGTGAATTCTGGGTAATGAATTTTTGCTGTGAATTTATGGTGTGAATTCTTACTGTGAAGCTTGCGCATGTGGTGGCAGCTAAGGCTAGCCGTGGTCTTCTTCCCTTAGATTGGGTGCCTACTCCCCCTGGTTTTATTTCCTCTATTTTAGCTAAGGATTCTGTTGCTTCTTTGTAGCCCTGTGGGCAGAGTTTTTGGTTATAAAAAATAAATAAATAAATAAAAACTCTGGATGAATTTTGTGTGTGAATTCTGGTGAATTTCTTGGGTGTGTTAAATCAATTCCAGTACACCTCTAACGGGTGTAAATTCTGGAGGGTGAATTTTTTGTGTAACTTTTTTGTGTGAATTTTTGGGATGTGAATTATGGGGAAATTCATCCCTAAATGACAAATTCACCGCTAAATGAAGAATTCACACCAAAGCAGATCGGAGAAAACTAGAACAAGTTATCAGAAAACTAGGTTCCATACTAAAGATTAACAAAATTAGGTTCTGTACTTTTTCCTAAAACTAGAAAACTAGAACTTTCCATATTCAATAAAGTAGTCGTGGGAGCTAGCTCTTTTCTAGATTTAGGCTCGTTGACGGCGGCAACGGTGGTATAACAGTTCATCAAGGTTCCAGACTAGAAAACTAGAGCTTTGGAAGATTACCAAAAACAGTGGTCGTTAGAGGTCGATGAGTCTCCGACGAGGACCAACGATGGTCGTCAAAGCCTATAGATTGGTCGGTGAAGGTCTCTTGTTGCCGACAAGTCAGATCGAGCAAGACAGAGGCAGATGGGCACTTTGAAGCTGCACTAGTGCTCCCCAAAGGTCATCCACTGCCGCTACCTCCATACTCGGCGCCACCACCGCTGCACAAGTACGACGATCTCCTCCGCCGATTCTCCTGGGGTACTGGTGATGGTGGTGGAGGCGGAGGTGGAGGCTAAGGCAGCGCTGGTGGAGGAAGAGGGGGTGCTTGTGATGGTGGAGATTGTGGAGGTGGGGTCGCAACAGCGGAAGTAGATCGCACAGCGATCGATCCTGTTGCAGATCTGAGAGCGCTGAAGGTGGGGGCATTGTGGATACATCACTTGAAACGGGGCTTGGGCGGAAAGAGCGTGACACGGAGTGGGCTGGACGGGTATCCGGGGACAAAAGGCGGCCGGCTGGTAAGAACCCCGAGAAATTTTATTCATCCTTCATTTTGTTTACCGTAGGTGAGAGGGTGTGTTAATTCCGGATTCCACTTCGATAATCAGAACTGTTCACTTTATATTGACTAAGATTGAATTCCGATTGCATTCCTTTATTCAATTATTAGGAAATTATGTAAAAATTCAGCTCGATCATGCTCAGCTCAATTCGATACGGTAAGTATTGGATCTAAAAATTTGAATCTTGAGTCAAGAAATTTGGAGATAAAAAATTAGATAAGCACTTACTAATATTAGATTTTGTTGATATTTTCATAGTCTCATGGTAAATGAATCTAGATGTGGTGGGCAATCAGTGCACAACTTCCATCAGGGCAGATGGCCCAATGGCCAGGGCAAGCTAACTGGGCCTGAGTAAACGCCTCAGTCCATAGTTAAGGCCATAACAACCAGTTACTACACGAATAGGCAAATTGGATCCGAACCATGCAGCTCAGAGAGTATACCTTATTAGGTCTGATCGTTATGATCCAAGTGACTCATAGACGCCAGCTCACCCATGTGCACCAAACCAAATAGCTCCATACGTCATATTTGACGTCAGTCGAAGTGGTTACTGCACAAGCTGGGCACATGCTGTAACGCCCCGATTTTCGGACACGTTAATTAAATCATTTCTAATTGATTTAATCATCCATAAAATTGATTTAAGAAATGAAAATTTATTAAACAGAGTTTAGCAGCGGAAAACTCAAATATTAAATTCAAAACTACTTACTTGTCTTACAACTCAACAAAATAAAATAGAGTTTGACAAAAGTGATAATACTTTTGAAAATTTAATTAACGATACTTCAAATTAACAGAGCTTCTAAGGGTAAGACATCCAAAGCTCGACAACTCCACTTCCTCAGCTGAGAGATCCTCAACCTGATATTGATCATCTTGTAGAGGATTCTGTTCTTCGGTCTCCTAATTACCTGGCATGAAACGTCAGCCCAACGGTACTATAATGAGTTTTGAAACTCAAAAGATAATCCCAACCCTACTAACCTCGTACACTACTAATAGCAGTTCAATAATATAACAATTGATAATACACAGAAGATACAGAATAATAACACATCATCTTTTTCTTTACTATCCATCGACTTAAATGAAATCTAAGGATCATCTCCACAAGATCCTTTCCTCCCACATCCACTAACTACAACTGTCTCATGGGTCCACCCTGCCTCTTGCTTATCCTGTACCAGGGTCCTAGGTGAGCGCACCTAAGTTATGTACCTAGCATGTTCTCACTTAAGACCATAACAGGAGGATCGAGTCCTCCTATGATGTATCGTACATTAGGGTCGGACATCCACTACGCCACACTAACTGTAACCGTCTCATAGGACCCATTCTCTTCCCCAAAGAGAAACTTTCCATGACGTATCATACATTAACGTCTCACTAACTATAACCGTCTCATGGGACCCATTCCCTTCCTCGAAGAGAAACTTCCCATAACGTATCATACGTTAGTGTCACAACATATCTCATCACTGGGCTCCGCAGGTAACCCTTTTAAACACATGGCCCCATTGATTACCCTTGTCATCACCATGGCTCAAATCACAATCCACACACTCACACTTCCAACACTTTACCATTTTTCATTTATTTAACATCATCTACATGAGTCACTACTCGTAACCACCTAGGAATTTAAGTCCATTCTAGCACGTACAACATGATACAATCAATAACAGCTCAAACATGATACATTTTAGTGAGACAACAATATAACAATTGATAGGTGCAAATAATTAAATACATAAGGGATTTGGATTGGGCCGATACCTTTTCGAATATTTAAGTTTTATCGAACAAGTATATATTCTTATTAACTTTGAGGATTTTCATTAGTATTTTCGTTACCCTTAGGTTTAATTAGTATACCGCACATCTTAAGGGTTCATTGTACGAATTAATGAACTTAGAATTTAAAATATAATTGGAGTTTATAATCACTAACTAGATCTGTTAGAGTTTAAGTTTAAAATCTGTGATACTACAACTACAACTACAACTTTTGATCGCCTATAGTCCTAACTTTTTAAAAGTAATTTCACTTATTCTGTTACCTAATTAATTTTGTTCACAACAAAATCTACTTATAATTTTTTTTATAAGTTCTTAAGCCTGAAGTATTAATGGTTCACAACTCACTATTTCGTCTTATTAAAAAAATATGGTAACTAGTAGGAGTATATTTTACTACGTTAGTATCATGCACGCTATTTTACTTAGTAAGTAAATCCACTCTTCATTAACATAAGCTCACAGTAATTAACTACTTAGCCATGGGCCTTTATTATGTTAAGCTAATATTTAGTCTTATCTACTACTATTATTATTTTTATTCAAATCTGTTATTAGCATTTATTCTAGGCTATTGATTTCGGCGCTCCCATTTTCAACACTGGCGCTCCTCTTTTTGGCCTTATTAGGTAAAATTCCTAAACTATCCTTGTACTTTCTTCTGGGTTCTTTTCATAATGTCCAAATTACCCTTTTTGATTTATTTACTCCTAGTCCCAGAGCATCATCTTCTTCGGCGTGACTTTTCGGGTGAAAAGTGAAAACCCATTTCACTGATACTCATCTTCTTCGTCTACACACCGTCTACTCCGGCGAGGGCGGAGTTCAGTCGTTTCAAGCAACTATGGGATTTACGGATGAAGATTTTTCAACAATGGAGGGTGAGAATCAAGATATTGGTGGCTTTCAAACAACTATGGGATTTACGGATGAAGATTTTTCAAAGCTAAATGAAAACATAAATCTCACAACCACAAACAACATTGAAGAAATCTCGGAGTTCTACAAATCATTCTACTCTACAAATGATTCTGGTAATTTCCTTTCCTAATATGCCTGAGATACTAAATCTAGGGTTTATTTTCTACAAATGATTTTGGTAATTTTCTTTCCTAATATGCTTGAGATTCTAAATCTAGGGTTTATTTTTATACTATGGAAATGGTAAAATAGAAAATGTAACATGTGGTAGTCATTTGTGGCTTGGTACATAACAGGTAGTGTAGAAGAAAAAATGCCAGTTGTGGAGAATGGTGAGTCTAGAGAACTATCATCATTGTTAGAGGAAATTTTTTTAACTCGAGAAGAGCTCCTAGATAGGGTTCGCAAAGTGGCATTAAAAGAAGGTTATGTCACAACAATTAAAAAATCAAAACAGAGTTGTTACGTTATTATTGGTTGCGATAGAGATGGGAAATATCGAGGCACTAGTGTTCCATTGAACGAAAGGAAAAAGATATCGGGCTCTCGCCTTATCAACTGTCCTTTTGAGTTGTGGGGAAAAAAGAAAGGCGGTGAGTGTTGGAAAGTGGAGATAAAAAATGCCTCTCATAATCATGAACCATCAAAAGATATGTCCGGACATCCGTACTGCCGTCGTTTTTCAAACGAAGAGGTACTAAGTATAAAACGAATGACCACGACTGGTATACCTCCTCGACAAATTCTTACTTCATTGCGGCAAAGTAATCCCAATAGCAAAGCAATAGCAAGGACAGTTTATAATGCAAAGGCTAACATCACAAGAGTTGTATTAGCGGGTCGTACAATGATTCAAGCATTATTTGATGAATTGGGTCAAGGGGACTTCACTTTTGATATCAAACGTGATGGAAATGGCCATTTGACTCATTTGTTCTTTGCACATCCTTCTTCAATTGCGTTAACCAAGAGTTATCCCTATGTCATTGTGATGGATTGTACTTATAAGACAAACAAATATAAGATGCCATTACTTGATATAGTGGGAGTTTCAAGTTTCAATGGATCATTTTATTCTTGTTTTGCTTTCATGCAAAAAGAGGAAGAAGGAGACTATGTGTGGGCATTGGAAAGATTCAGTAAAATTTTGGGCCATGACCACCAACCTTTTGTGATTCTATCGGATAGGGAATTCGCATTGATGAATGCCATTAAAGTTGTTTTTCCAGGATCTGCAAATATTCTATGTGTGTGGCACATTGAGAAAAACGTTCTCCTAAAGTGTAAGTCTCAATTTGAAAGAGGAGAAGATTGGGAGACTTTTTTATTGGCTTGGACTAATTTAATTGAATCTCCGGATGAAAGTTCCTTTGATGAAGCTTGGCATCTTCTTGAAGTTGAATACAAAGAGAGAGAATATGTTCTTAATTACATCAAGGATAATTGGCTCCCTTTCAAAGAGAGATTTGTACATGCATGGACGGAAAAACATCTACCCTTTGGAAATCGTATCACTTCTAGGGCTGAAGGTGCACATGGAATGCTCAAGAAATAACTCACTGTTTCCACGGAAAATTTCAATGAAGTGAGGGAAAAGATTTGTCTTGCAATTGAGAACCAATACAATGAGATCAAGGCGAATATTGCTAGTGAAAAGCTTTGAGTTACACATAAATTTCGAATTCCCATTTTGAAGGAACTTGTTAGTCATGTTTCCAACTTTGCTCTTGGAGAGCTTTTCAAACAACATGAGTTGGCGACATCTTCTATATTAGGTCCTTGTAGAGGTCATTTTTCAAAGACCATAGGTCTACCTTGTGCACACATGATGACTAACAAGAAAGGTGAAAGCTTGCTACTTAGCGATATACATCTGCGATGGAGAATTGATATAAGGTCAATCACCAATGTTATGATGGAGTAAATGGAAAAGGAAGCGAAATTGAATGTCTTCTCAAGAATTTTCAAGATAAATACAAATGCATGCCTCTTGTTGAAAAGGAAGATAGCCTCAAGCAAATTGCTCAACTTATTGATGCTCCAATTCTATTGACTCTTGAACTGAGCATTCAACCCCACAAAGGACGACCATCAGGTTCCAAGAAAAGAAAGGGAGATAGCTCTACCACCCGTGATCCTTCAGCTTTCGAGATTGCAGAAAAGACCCGAAAACGTAGTGTTTGCCACCAAATTGGACATAATAGTCGGACTTGCCCACATAAGGATGAAAACACTAGCAAGAGTCCTCATTTTGTCTTGGCTAATCAACATGTCAACATAAATTTGCTAGAAACACAATGTAAGATTATTATTATTTTTGTAGTATATTCCATGAGATTTTTTCCTTGATTAATCGATGCTTTGAACTATTCTTTTTTATTGATATGTGCTTCCAACTACTTCTTGCAATGGAATGTGAGATCAATACCTCACTGGAACTATAACCGTGGTGGAATTTGTTTGGTGGATGTGCTGCTATTTGTTTGTGGAGAACCAATTGTGCAAAGAAGATCTCCACTTTTTGGTAGGAACTAGTTAGGAAACTACTAGAACATATAGTATATATTGTAAGGATTTTGATTTTCGCGCTCCACTTTTTATTGATGGCACTCCACTTTGTTCATGAAATTACTAGTAACTTCATGTTAAAAGTGAAACACCATCAGTAAAGATTGGAGCGCGAAAATTGGTTTCCTATTGTAATGTCATCTGCAGTTATTTTGTTGGACTTTATGAAGATCGAATGATTGGAGATCTCTACTGGGATAGATGATGAATATTTGTATGCGTTTTTGGAGTAACATTGTGTGAACTTCTTGTGTTTTTTGGACTTAATCTGGGAATGGTCTTGGATTTCAGAAAAATTCAAGCATCTAATTTGGCCAAGGTTGTTTTAAGATTTGCAGGATTTTAAGATTGTTTAAATTCTGGGTGTATGGTTTTTTTTTTTTTTTTTTTCTTTTTGAACTGGAATCATGCAGTTTTTTTTTTGAAGTGAAATTCTGGGTATGGTTTTGTAGTAGAATTCTGGTATCACGAGGAAGGGCCAGGCCAATGAAAGCCAGACATGTACAAGAAAGATTAAAGAAAGAAGGAATGACTTTCTTCATTAATTTATTGTGAGGGTAGTTAAGATATTTGGCCATTGAAAGATTTAAGAAAGAAGGATACTTTTGTAATTTTATACAATGAGAACAAAAATTGGAGTGTCATTGGACAAAGTTGGAGTGCTAAAATCAATCTCCTTATTCTATCATATACTTTATTATGATCATAAGTATATAACCGTAACATTCAGAAAATTGGTTTCACATTTTGAGTTCAAACAATTGAATACCAAACAAATTTGGGCTAAATCTGCAAGCATACAAGATCTAGGGTTAATAGTGTAGTAACAGTACAAAATTTTAGAACAAACACATGCAGTATACGGAAAAGAAAAAGAAAAACAGAGCATAGCATCGGTTCTTTTCGTTTTCAACATGGAGGTTGATTTTCGTCACTTCTAAGTACTAAAACTAATACATAGGAGTAAAAATATACTTAGGGGAGAGCAGGGGAGCGATTATTCTACCTTTAATCCAGACAAAACGATCAGCGGTGGAGTCCGGTGGGTTTTCGTTTGGCGGCGAAAGATCGGTATTCTAGCAGCAACTTTGGACTGGAATAACTTGACTTAACCTCTGCCGTTTTGGACGATTCTTGTATCTATCGCGAAGCTCTTGAAACTCTCTACAACTTTTGTGAAGAAGTCTAAGCCCGAACACTACTCTAAGTAGAATAAAAATGGAGATTTAGAAGGGTCGCTGAATCTGCCTGGAAATCAGAATCCGAGAATTTTACCAAATTTTGGACGGTAATAACTCTATCAATCCTTCACCGTTTTGGTTGATTCTTGGGTTGTAATCGAAGCTCTCGACCCCCTCTACAACATTCGTGAAGAAACTCAGGCCTAAAAATGACATCAACAAGGAAGAAACAGGCCGTGAATAGAGGTACGTTATATGGATGAAAGATATTGTGTGATCTTTCTTTTCTTTTTCTTCTCTTCTTCTTTTTCAGATTTCTTCTCTGTCTCTCAGTCTCTCTCAGCCGAATAAAATGGGAATGGAAAACATGGATTTGGTTTTGTAGTGGACGTGGAGTAATATAGGGGGAGTAGTGGAGAAAGGTGGGAGAGTGGGATGATATGAGTGAAGGTGATGGAATGTGGGAGGGAAGTGAGAGAGATAGAATCAGGAGAGATAAGGGAGAGGGGATGGGAGCATAATCCCATAAATTGTGGGATGGGTATATTATAAATATATATAGACACACATATATAGTTACAAGCTAATTAATAATGTATATGCTAAACTAATTTTAAACACCAAAAATTAATCTAGGTTCTAGTTTAATCTAATTACACTTTTAAATAATTAATCGATTACTATAGACTATTTGATTAAAAATAATTTCTTTATTCGAAAAAAATAGGGCAAAAATTCGGATCGTTACACATGCACATTCAGATAACAGCATATACACGTGGGCTGCAACCACCTCGCTTAATACATCAACATCAATCGTGACATCACCCAAAGCAGTTACCGAGCGTGCCGGGCACGCGCGTACTTGAAGAGCAAATCTTGAAGCTCTATATAAGGGAAGCAGATCAACCCTAATTAGGGTTGCTCATACATCAGGCCGTACCAAGTTTGGGCCGGATTTGTACTAGATAATAACGAGATTTGTGTAAGCCCAAGTCCGGTCCATTAATAATCATCCTTCATTTAATATTCCTAGGATGGCCAAATTTTCATTTCCAGAGCTTGTCCAACTAGCCCATTTTTTCTCTCTAAAATATAGTGCCAAGTATAAATTAATGATCCCCACGATTTTAAATTAGAGTTTACAACCATAATAATTATAATTATACGAAGACCAAGAAATATGTATGCATTAATAAAAGGGTATTGTGTATATACAGGTATAGTAGTAGCTTTTTTCTTTCTTCTTAATATTTTTTTGTAGTATAAATATATAATGCCCATTATTGCCATTATTTTATCAGGCCGGGCTGGGCTTGATTTTAAAAGATACTCACAAGCCCATCCAATTAATTAAACAGGTTTAAAAACTCAACCTAACCCAATTCGATGGATGGACCTAAATACATATCCCAAATCCTTAAAAAAAAAAAAAAAAAATTAGGTTGGGCGAGCTAGCGGGCCGGTGTGCACTCCACCCCTAACCCTAATGGGTACATCGTTCCTTCTAACCCTAATCGCTTTGTACTTTGCTCTCCTCCTGCAACCTCTCGCGTAACCATTGGAGTGTCTTGCCGGTCGACCCCGACCGGTTTCGGCACTAACGGTGGGTTTTACCTTTGCAAGTTAAGCGACGTAGTAAGGCGAATTCTATTCCCCACATCAGAGGTTTCAGTCAAGGTCGCATAATCGAATCACACCCCCAAAATGAACGATTTCAATCATCAATATGTAATTTTTGACAATATGTAATTTGGAATGAACACAACCTCTCAAAGGTTTTAAGTAGAGGTAACAAATGGGCGGGTTGAAACGGTTTGCGGGTCAAATATGGGTAGGTCAAATAGTAAACGGGTTGAAACGGGTCAGGTCAAATATGGGTCAAGTCAAGCCCAAACCCGCCCAACCCGACCCGTCTTCTTCTTCTTCTTGTAACACCCCCAATTTAGGGTACGTTAAAAGGACAATTTTATTGAAAACATAAATGGAGTCTACCTCATTATTACATCATAATTCTCACAAGAGTACTATTATTCAACAAAATGAGGGAAACTAGGGTTCCTAACTGCAGCTCCGCCTGCTCTTCCATCCTAGCCAGCTCCTCGGCTCCGAAAGCCTCCAAGGTGTACAGCTCTCCCTGGTCATCTACAAAGTCTGACAC
>JAOTQK010000019.1:12926279-12941221 GCA_025642025.1 Rhododendron ferrugineum
TTTTTAAAGAAAAACCTTCCCCATTCGTAATGTGGCTCCCGAATCCAAAGTCTCAACGTTTTCGCTTGACCAAAAGCATTTTCCAAACGAGTTCTCGGTTTCTCGGATCATCCATCTCAAAAATCCAGGTGGCGACTCTTCGAATGCACTTTGGGCCGCGGGAGCCCACAATACCAGAGTCCATTGATTTGTGCCCAAATACCAAAAACCGTTGATTCGCTCAATAATACCGGAGGATTTTCCATCAAAATCTTTTAACCAAAACCAAAATCCTCCCATTAACTTCATAAACCAATTACTTGTCGTTAAGAGTCTGAGCCAAAGCTCCTGCCAGGCACTTACTCATTCAAGAGCCCTGAAGTATATGATATGAGCATTTAGCTCCTGCCAGACATTTACTCATTCAAGGGCCCTGAAAGTATATGTTATGAGCATTTAGCTCCTACCAGGCATTTACTCATTCAAGAGTCCTGAAAGTATATGATATGAGCATTTAGCTCCTGTCAGGCATTTACTCATTCAAGAGCCCTGAAATTCTCTTTGTGGCCATTTCCTATCCACATTTATTCCATGTTCCCATTTCACAACATCAAATCATTCAATCGAATCCAAAAGCCATTTAATCAATCACATGGCATTACAGGACCAACAATCTACCGCATCGCATATAAGCAAATACACACGTCCTTACTGTATCTCTATGTAATATGTATATTCCCGCACCTACACAACATACTATTTAGAAGCAGTTTCTAAAGTACCCAACCTACTAGTTCCTATACTTGAATCCCGTAGCAAATATACCAAAGGAAAGTCGAGAGGTTCAACGAGTCGTGAATATACAAGCTACTACTTTACCCTTGAAGTCATTGTACCACTCCCATCTACCATTTATATCTACCACGATGTTCATACAATCTACAGTACTCATAAACACTCTATGACACGTTTTCCGTTTACCTCGATACCAAAGTTACGTTTATGGAGTGTCTCAGGAATGGAAACAATCAATGAGTCATCAAAGGACGAGCAACCGAGCTTAGAGATGGTTTAAAGGTGTTTGTAGAGGTGTTAGATGTGATCGAGGGTCAAAACAATGGAGTTTGGAACAAAACAACAAAAACTGTCGATACAATTGGGGTTCAAAACATTCCAGAGAAACTAGTATCGATACTACCCAGAGTAGTATCGATACAGATGGTTGTTCAAGCAGATTTTCTACAGATTTCAAGGATTCAACTACAACAACCATAGACACGATTTCAAGGTACAAAATCAATTCATAAACATATAGAGAGAGTAAGAAATCCCTACCTCACATTGAAGAACAAAACCCAAGGAGAGATCGAGCCCTAGCTTCCAATATCGACACCGAGAGCAATACACCTCCACCGAGCGCTAGCCAACGATGTACGAGCTCCAATACGCGCGTAGATGATGGATTGGAGGTTGATTGACATGGATTTTGAGTTTGGGGTGGAGTTTTTGAGTGATGGAGTGAGAGAGGGGGAGGAGCCGAGAGAGGGGAGAGAGATCGGGAGAAGAGAGAGAGTGGGGCGAGTATTTTACTCCTCTACACCCACACCCTCACATATATATACTAACACAATTATAAATTGCACTTACACCCCTCTACTAACAATCTTATCACATTGATCCCAAATCAAATAAACTCAACAATTCTCACAGTTTTCCTCATTTATTTTCAATTATAAACCTTTAAACAATTTTCTAAAAATACGAGTCTCTACAAAGTCTGTTATGAAAATCGTATTTTTCAATTTCCATGGAGAAGGCATTAACAAAGTACAAAATCACCAAATACAACCAAAGAACTCAGCTTCAATATTCCATATTTGTGACTCCCCCCTTCATTCTACTACACTATTTGCTACAAAGCTAACCTAGCATTAAACACGACTACACTATTTGCTCCAACACACTTTAAAACGACCAAAAGAAAATACTAATCTCCAGGTGAAAACATAAAATGGAGACCAAAACAAACAACAACAAAGCAAGCCTGAGAAGAATATCGAAATAGATACCAGCAATACAGTTCAATGAAAATAACAACTAGTCACCTGATTTTTTATCAAAAGGATAACTTATCCAAGTAAATACCAACTTGGTACCAACCTGCTATCAAAACCATCTTTTTCAATTTCCATCAAGAAGGCAATAACAAAGTACAAAACCACAGAAATCATCTTCAATATTGCAAATGAAATGCTCTAGGAAATTCTCTTCAAAACAGAGATTTTTAGAATATCAAATGGGATATTTTTAGAAAGCCATGACTCCAAATTAAGCACATTCAATTTTCCTTCGAAATGGACATTCCAATTGGTAATAGTGAACTACAGTGGACATTCCAAAAAAAGACCAGATTTCTTCTCGAATATTGGAAAGATCAAAATTTAAAAAGGTTAGGATAGTTAAGATAAAAGAGTTTTCACCGGAACACAAAGCCTAAAAAATTGGAAAAAACAAACTCATAGAGATGGGAACCTACAAAAAGTAAAGCAACATAATCTCTGTTCTCTAGCTCTCTCCTTTTCCACTTTCTCTAACTATGAATCCCACATATTGGGACAGATTATGAAATTATGAAAGTGGTGGCTAACTTTGTGGTGCAATTGGCCTTGGGTTTTCGTTTTGTTGTGACAAAACATGCTTCATGGGTTGAAGGATGCTAACTCTAACCTAGCTGTGAAAAAAAAAAAACCTCTATGAATCCCACATTGCCGAAGCCCCCTAAAACTAAAACGTCCGCCAAAGTCCCCTAAAACTAAAAAGTCCCCTTTCCCTTTATCCCTTTATAAAAGTCCCCCCTTTTCCTTTTCACGTGCATGTCGAAACCTACAGAATTGTCCATGCCTATGACACTACTAACGACAGTCCAAATCAATAAATATGAAGTTGCATTGATGGGATCCAAATTCAACTATAACACGACACATAAAACTCTGAACAATACCATGATACATTTATAGGAGCCAAGTCCAAAAATTTCCTTAAAAAGACTAAATTACCTTAAAAAGACTAAACCATAACCTGTATCAAAACCGTGCAATCCAAAGTCAAATAATACCACTACTATCACAAATAAGAAAACCAAACTGCACACACAGTCATGGTTATAATGCAACAATGCCCTAATGCTAGCATCAAACTCTTGATGTGAAGTACTTTTGTGTAGGAATAGAACCATGACTTGTGTGCGAAACAGATTACAATACAATTCATATCTAAGAGCCCAACTCGACATCAGCGTAAGAAGAAACTCACGAAATCAAATCCTAACTATGGCCCAAACACTAATTAGCAAAAGCTGTAAGTATACAATTTAATTGGATGGAAGTAGTCAATTGAGATGGAAAAATGGTCAAATTTGAGACAACTCCACCGAGGCTCTAATAATCTTCAAATTCAGATTCACGTCTAGAAAACAAAAATGAAGGAAGAAAAACTCTTGAGATAATGGTAATGCAAGACTAAGCTTTAATTGAAAATGTGAAAAGAATCATAGAAAGGGCAAGAAGTGAAAACTCTCGAGAATCAATTTTCACCCTGGAATCAAAAACTTCCATAATGGTTTCTTTGTTAGACCCATTACCTTTACTTTCACGGAGGTTTTTTAGCCCAGCTTTCTTCGACCAGCTTCGGACGGGATTTGATTTCGTCGGTGGTGTTCCAATGGTCGGAGTTGCCGGTGATAGAGGAGGATGGAGTGAGAAGTTGGGGGTTGGGGTTTAGAACATTTGTATGAGAGAGAGAGAGAGAGAGAGAGAGAGAGAGAGAGAGAGTTTGAAACTACGGTAAATGAGACATGTATGACAGTTGTGTAATTTAGTTTAAAACTATAGGCACTTTAATCAAATGAGGAGAATGCTTTTCAATCCTTGGATCAAACAAATTCAAATCATTCCAACAACTTGTTTCCACATCTTGTATTTTATAATAGAGATTTCTCTTGACGAGGAGCACCCGATTTCCATCATTTGCTTTCCGAGCTGCAGCTCCCCTCCAACGGTCGGGGCTTCGACCGCAAACGGCCCGATCTCCGAACCCGGTGCACTTCGCTCCAACGGTTCATCTATCACATACTTTTTTTTTTGACGAGTATCACATACTTGCACAATTCAAAACATCTCCTCATTTTCTTCTTCTTCATCTCTCTCTCTCTCTCTCCAAATCCTCATCCTCCCACTTTCTTTGGTGTCAAAACACAAAAATAGAAACCAACCACCGCGGCGACCACCGTCCAATACCACCGTCAATGGCCGTCCGCTCCGTAAGTCTTCGAATTCCATTCTTCCCACGCTTCTAATGGGTTCGGAGCTTCTTCAAACGGCACCGTTTCTGAAACCCCAATTGGTCGTTAATAATCGCTTTTACCAAGCTCACTATTACGATTAGCCTCGATTTTTCGCCTCGAAAACTAGGTCATATTGCACGGCACGCGCTTTTAGGGTTTGAAAAGGGATTGCATTTATTTATTTTTCAATTCGATTCGAAGAATATTCTTGGGGTTAGGTGTTTTAAATTACGTTGGAAAGATTTCATAGCGTCATCGTTCGATTTGGTCATTAGGGTTTGAAGAGATATTATTGTTTTGATTCAATTTCAAAAATAAGGGAAAGATAGGGTGAGAAGAGCGGGTTTGAGGATAATGTGTATACTCTGTGTGATTCAGAAGTGGTCTCGACGGATTGCCACCATGCTTCCGTGGTTAGTGATTCCAATGGTTGGCCTGTGGGCCCTATCACAGCTCTTGCCACCGGCTTTCCGGTTCGAAATCACGTCGCCGAGGTTGGCCTGTGTTTTCGTGCTGTTGGTTACCCTGTTCTGGTACGAGGTTCTGATGCCACAGTTGTCTGCCTGGCGGGTGCGGAGGAACGCCCGGCTTAGGGAGAGGAAGAGGTTCGAGGCGATTGAGATGCAGAAGCTTCGGAAGACGGCGATGCGGAGGTGTAGGAACTGTTTGACTGCGTATAGGGATCAGAATCCATCGGGGGGGAAATTTATGTGTTCCTATTGTGGGCATGTTTCGAGGAGACCGGTGTTGGACCTCCCTGTTCCTCCTGGACTTGAGTTCTCGAATTCTGGTGTGTTTAAAGATTTGGTTGGGAAAAGTGGGAAGATGTTGAACGGGAAGGTGTGGTCCGATAATGGTTGGATATGCGGTCAAGATTGGTTGGAGAATGGTAATTGGGTCGGTGGGTCCTTTTCTGAGAAGTCTAGTCATTGGCAGGAGAATGGGGTCAGGTTTTTCTGCGGTGATGATGATTGTATGCAGGAATCGTCTTATTTTGTAATTTTTGCTTGCAAGATATTGAAAATGTTTTTCTTGAGCATCGGATGGGTCTGGAGAAAGATGACTCGGGTTTGTTCGGCCAGAGATGATTCTTTGTCAGATGCAGAACACAAGGGTATGCTTAGTAAACAAGATGAAATTGGGGCGAATTTTCAAGAGAGTAAAGGAGAGAAGGCGCGCAGAAAGGCTGAAGAGAAGAGACAGGCTAGGTTGGAGAGGGAGCAATTGGAGGAGGAGGAGAGAAAGCAGAGGGAGGAGGTTGCAAGGTTGGTGGAGGAACGAAGGAGACTGAGGGGAGAGAAGATGGAGGCTGAGAAGGATCGTAGCAGAGGCTCAACTGCTGCCAGGGAAAAAGACATTAAGAAGGAAGCAGAGAGAAAGCGTCAAGACAAAAGGAAGGAAAAAGACAAGGGGTCTAATAAAAGCAACTCGGATGCTGAAGAGCTGGAAAAGAGAGCCAGGAAGGAGAGTGAACGGAAATGGGAGTTTGATAGGAAAAGTGAGACTGATCGATGGGAAAGTCACCGAACGGGCTCGGAACGTGCCAAGGCCAGCAGCACGGAAATGGCACATGGGAGTAAGGTTGCCAGTACAAACAATCATAGCCCAGGAAATACTGGAACACGATACCTGGACCGAATGAGGGGTACTTTTTTTGGAAAGGGTGCAAATACTGCTGCTGCTATTTCAAGAGAAAACAAGCCTAATGGTTCTGTAGATCATGTACACGCTTCCACTAATTGGAGAGAGTCATTTCAGTCTGGGAAAAATATAAGCAGTGATGATAAGACTGCTAGCCGTCCTGTAAGTTATCGTTCTCCTCTTGATTGTTATGTATTTAGGACTAATTATTTGTTTAATATGCTCGTAGGCTGTTTCAGAAAGAGTTGTGGAAATATTCAATGAATTGTATTGTAATCTTCAGGGCATTTACTATGATATCGATTATAGAAGTACCTCCTTGCAAGCAAAGATGTTTTTTCCTTACTTTTCATCAAGTTACAAACAAAGGATATAGGACAGAACCGGTTAGGTTCTCATAGTTAGAGATTAGCCTATCCATGATCTAGTGGGCCACATTTTATGTTAGCCGTGTCTATCTATACCCATGATGATGAACTTATGTGTGCTTTGTGTTTATGTTGTGCTGTTTACTTCAGGTGATCATTGAACCACAACCACCATCAGTCCCTAAAAAGTCATGGCACCAATTATTTAGTCGTTCATCAGCTGTTCCTCAACCAACTAATTCAAATGTAATAAGTAGACCAAATGGGAAGTCCCAAGCACAAGTTCAAAGTCCTCCTTTGGCTGGTCACTCATTCCCTGCACAATCATTTGCTAACCCCATTGAATTTGGACTGCCATCACCATTTGCCTTACCTACCTTTCCTAGTGTATCAACAAGTAGTGGTTTCGTTCCCCCATTAACACCCAAAGCCATGTTTCCTTCCTTTGGAGAAGGACGTGGTGAGTTTTTACGAGATGAGTCCGAAATTTTTGGAGACCCATGTTATGTTCCCGACCCACTATCTTTGCTTGGGCCCGTTTCAGAGTCACTGAATAATTTCCAGTTAGACCTGTGTACTGGATTTGCTGCAGACATGGGATTGCAAAACCCATCCGCTTTAAAGAACATATCTGCATCTGCTGAATGCAACAGGCCATCACCAATTGAGTCTCCAATGTCACGGATACGAGCTTTTGATGAAAGGAATTCTTTTTCTAATCAATATGCGAGTACAACGAAGGCCCAGAATATGCATCCTTCACCAATAGGTGGGTTAAGTAATGCAAATGAGCAGGGGACATGGCAGATGTGGAGCACTTCTCCTCTTGGACAAGATGGTCTAGGTTTGGTGGGTGGCTCGGCCAACTGGCTATTATCTCCAGATCTGAACAGATCAAATAAAGAAGATTTGGTCCATCCTACGCTGCATAAGACCATGGCATCACTGTTTGCAAAAGATGGTCAAGCCCATACTAGCACTCGTTCTCCTCAGAACGTTTTCCTTGGAAATTGCCAGAATGGTGGGACGTTTGTTGCTTCTGTTCCTGGTGCTACCCTTGATCCTTGGTTACCACAAACTTTAGTTGGACCTGTGCCAGGCATGGAAGGCGATTTTCCTCGTAATTCACCAGAGGAAGCTTCTCAGAATAATATGATATATGGGAGTCCCCGTGCCTTTACAACTAACCATCAAGCGGCATTGTCTCCTGCTAATTGTGCCAAGTAAGTGGTCTACTCTGGTTATCGATCTCTTAACTGCAATTGGACTTTTGAGTTGATGTGAAAAAAGAAGTATTTGATGTCTTTTTTCATCCTGAAATGTTTAAGTGGATGATTTATATATCTTTGCTACTGCCTTCTGTACCAGCAAGCATTGAGCATAAAACTTGTGTGATCTTTTTCCTTTTAGAGCAAATTTTGCATGTGTTAGTGTTACCAGCATAGCTGGAGCTTTGATTTCCTAATCTCTATATAATAGATATTTAACTAGCGTTGTGCCCGTTCGATGCACGGGGCAAAAAAAAAGTCCACAATGTATTTTTTCCATTTCCGTGCATCAAATGGGCACAACACTAGTTTTAAATCGTATATCTATGCCCACTTACATTACTTAATAAAAAAAGGTTAACACATTTTGTACCCGTTAGATGCACGGGGACAAAAAATGTCAGTGAAAACTTTTTTCTGTGTTAAGTGTTATCCCGTACATCGAATGGGTACAACAATTCTAATACATTAATTCTCAATTGTGAAATGGAGGAAAAACCGCAAACAAAATATGCCCAGCATTGGGAACAAATTCTCATAATTTAAAATAGCCAAAGAGGACAGGAAAAATAGATATTGCAAGAACTTAAGCTTGAAGAACTAAATCAAATTTACAGGATGAAGAACAAAACAAAATACTCGCAATACTGTGATCAAATTCTCATAAAGGGGTAGGTTATTTTGGAGATGGAAATCAACCTTTGATATGAGCAATTGATATGCATGCAGTTTGTAAACAAATCCTCGTAACCAATAGAGCCGTACTTGGTACTGAAAAATACATGAACAAATTGAGCCGAACTTGCAGTAGAGGGCATAGATATGGATCATGGAAACCATCATTGGGGGAAGAATTAATATTAGGATTGCTCGGCGGAGGAAGAATATTAGAATTGCAGTGAAGAAAGTGGGGACCTGTTGTACGTGGATTTGGTGGTAATAGTGGGAACACGGGGCTGGGAAAAGAAAAAAAATCAAAGTACATGGGGACTTGGGTGTGCAAAAGGGGGAATAGGAAATTAAGGAAGTCTTCCAACCTGTTCTATGCAAAAGGGGGTGTGCATTGAACGTGTATGATTTGCAGTTTTTCTTGTTGTCACTTACGTGGGGGTTTTTATTGTTAAAAAAATTCAAAAATCTAAGAAAATAGGATTGGGAGATTAGAGGCTTTTTGAGTTCACACACATTTGCATAGGATATTGATAGATTCTGGAATAACCAACCCATTTATTTTATTCTCAGAAAAAAAACAAAGTGAGTGGCTAGTTTTAAAATTCATCTTCATGCATCTCAGATTTCTAATTTCCTTGGCTTGCTTTCAAGTTTCATATGCTTGTTGTGACTGCATATGCACTCATGCCACTTAGTTTACTTGCTCTATTTTAATCTGCTTCACCAGAATCCCTTTTTTCTCAAATCCATAGCCAAGAGAAGTACGTGTGATGTAGTGAATCAACATATTCATTAGCTTTCGAAGATGTGTCCATAGTTCACTCCCCCCCACAAGGCATTTAGAGATTCAGAAATAACCATCTCTACCACATTTTTTATCTGCAAAGCAAGGGTCTTGGCTATAGCTTTTTAGATCCTTTCTGACCTGCCTAATAGCCCCCCTTAGTTCCTCCTTTCTTTGGAAGTGGGACCAGAAAGGAGGCATTCATTTTTTCTCAAGCCCTGAAGCATAAAAATCACCGATGCTGCCATTGCATCCCAACCACTACCGTTTGGCACTCTGAAAAAATGCCACAGTGAAATCATCAGGCCTAGGTGCCTTCTCTATTAAGGCTTTGCAAAAGCCACTACCACCTCTTCAGAAAATGGTGTTTAAAGCCTGGATTTATTATCCCCACCAATGAGAGAGAACTCCAAATAATGAAGAAGAGGTCTCTTCAATGTTGTCTTTGTTGTCAACCTCTTATAGTTATCCGCAATGCCATTATAAACCATAGCGGCATAGCCTTCAAATTATCAAGTAAAGGCCTCCTCATTGTCGCCTCGGTGTGCATAGTATTTGTTATTCACCATTTTTATGAACTATGACCCTATGTTAGTGCGTAAAAGGATGAATGAAAGTATGATAAGCAAGTCTTTTCCTTGTTTGGAGTTTTATTCTTAAATAAATTTGGTTGATGCATATTTTTCTAACTTGTCTTAGGCTAGGATTTATACGCTATTCCTAATATATTAGGAGTTTGGTGAGTATGATCAGCTAGAATGTGTCAAGGGAAATCTCATAGTTAAATGTCTCTGGATCCATTGACAAGGCATTGATAATTGATTGGCTTGATTTCTACCAAAACATTTTATGTGTGAAAACACAAGTTTGAGAAAATCAAGCGTTAGTGTAGTAGATTGTTTGAGATGCAATTAGTACAATGGAAGGTTGAGTCTATAGGAATGCTTAGTGGAAAGATGCAAATATCTCGCCTTAATTCTTTGATTCTCACGCCCCTCTAGATTTGTTTCATTAGAGAGGGTGTCCTTCAATAGGTTTATAACCAATTACGACAGTGTAAGAAATATGGTATGAAGAAGACCAACAAAAGTAGTAAGGTTAGTGGCCCACTTAAGCTCATTGATCAAGCCTACTTGAGTTGATTAAATTGCAAGATGGCACCTCATGCTTAGAGTATACGGCTCATACTTAGTCGACATTGATGGCAAACTGTCGAACTCTTACACTACACGTGTTTGATGCATGTGGTAAAGCTTGTATACGTCATGAACAAGAGAAATGGCCCCTTTGTCTTTGGTTCATGGGAGAACTTATTTAGCTAAATAGAAGGATTTAAATAATGGGCTAGAATTTCTATTTGCTTAGGCTATCCTATATCTCTAGACTACGGTTGTCAAATAGCAAATCAAGTCAAGAATCTGATTGGCCCTTTTCCGAATCGTTGATTGAATTGGATCATGAATCGCAACAATTCAATCAAATTTTACATTGGCAAATATATCTATGCATTTACGTAATAAAGATACATTGTAGAGTTGAATTAAATTTGATGCAGTAGGATCTAGGGTCATTTGTGTCATTTCACGTCCTTAGTGTTGTTAGGGTATTGAGTCTATAAATAGGTGAGTTGTTCTTTCATTTGGTAGCTTTTGATTATTAAGCATATTGAATATATTGATTGAGACATAGTTTCTCTCTCTACCTTTTGGGGTTTATCCATTTGAATGGGATTTTGCTCATTCCTTTGGTATTTTGGTTTGCATCATTTAGTATCAAAGCCTAGGCAGAAATCCTAGCCCTTCATTGCGCCGGAACCCTAAAACGGTGCCGGAAAATTTCGCCGGGAAGCTCGCCGGAGTCTGGCCGGAAACCTTAAACACCTCAACCCACTTCGAAATTCATGGATCTGTTCATTTCGAAGCCATTTCAGCCCTAAATCGTGACCACCCAGCTGTTAATCTCACTCGAATCCTGTCTTAAACTGGTTTTCGATCTACCATCTCCTGATTTCTAGTTGATTCGAACACACTACAGTTGATATTGAGTGGATCTAGTGATTTTCGAACCCATTTCTTGCTGTTTTGAACCCTATAAATACCAGTTCTGGAATCGTGAAGTCTTTAAAGTTGATTTCGAGACAACCCAACAGATTTCGAACCCTAAATCTGCAGATTCAGCTCGATTCGAACCATATTCAGCACGATTCTGCCTATTTCGAACTCGAACAGACTAGTTCAAACCCCTAAATCAACAGATTGACTCTTAAATCGACCCTAATCGACTAGTAGGAGCCCTAATCAACCAGTTCTGAGCTCGAAAGCGAGTGTGCTCGTGATTTTAGGACCCTAATCGAGTGTGTTCATGTTCGGTTGGTTGCTGTAAGCTTCGATTTGTCGATTTGCTGTTGGGTGTGTGTAGATCTGATCGATTTGTTGGGTATTCTTCAGGTTAGTTTTCTAGACTTCAATATTGGGGTTACGACTCTGTTTTGCTCCTGTTAATCACTGAATTGACTGGTTTGGGTTGAAAAATTGCTGAGTTCACTGGGTTTGGGACTAAGTTGACTGGGTATGCTATTGAGTTGGCTGAGTTTGGGTTGAAAAGTCACTGAGTTGAATGAGTTCGGTGACGGAGTTGACTGGGTGCAGGTTCTATCGGGTTGCTTCGATGTTTGGAGTCGAATTTGGGTGGTTGTAATGGCTCAAAGAGGTAGGGGAGGACAAGGAGGTAGAGGTAGAGGATTTGTGAACAATGGTGAAGGATTGAAGGTTATCCACAATGTGGAATGCAAAATGATTGCAATTCAAAAGGTAATCGGAATGAGATTAAAGAGTTGAGTAAAGAAGTAGCTACCTTGTTCGGAAAGGTGCGGCGTTTGCAGCTTCGGACCAAAGGTATGGATTCTTCCAACTATAAACGCGTTCCGTTGGAGAATTGTTTTGGTGCTCCGCATTGGCGTAGAGTGTGTTTGAACAACATTGAGGTTGAACTTCTCATGTTTGATGGAAGATTCACTCCTAAGGAGTTTAACATGGAAGATTCACTCCTAAGGAGTTTGTTGATTGGTTGAATACTCTTGAGAGAGTATTTGAATGCCATGTTATCTCGGATGAAATGAAAGTAAAGTTAGTTTCTAAACACCTTCGAAGAAGAGCCTTCGATTGGTGGGAATAATTACAAGATAGTAGGAAAAAGAGAGGTAAGGGAAAGATTAGAGAGTGGGAGAAGATGAAGAAAATGTTCGAAGAACGGTTCTTACCTTTTCCTCACTTTGCCAATATCGGTTCTTTGGCTAATGTTGCTAAGTATAGGACTTGTGGGAAGTCTTTTGGGATTGGAGTACAAAGCACAATTGATATAGGTGCTGTCCCAATACCAAATCAGCCTTTATTTGCCACTTTGAAGGCTAGAAATACATCTTCAAATGAGGAATTTGAATGCTTCAAGTGTGGGAAATCTAGTTTCAAGTTAGAGGTTGGTGAAAATGCTTATGAGAATCAAAGTAATGCCCTTTTTGTTGAGGAGAAGATGAACTTCAATCCGGATGTGTTTGATGATGAGATGGAACACGGTTATTTCGACGATGCTCCCATCGTTGATGAATATCCTAATAAAGAACTTGAGGGTCTTCTTGAAGATGATTGTGTTTTTGAGATTTAAGATGAGTTTGAAGACATGCCAATCTTTGTTGAGTCTCTAAATGAGGACTTTGGAGGTGATTTTGAAGGAGGTACCGAGTTTAACGAGTTTTCAGAGGACATTGGTTATAATGATGTTTCTACTTTTGATGAGCTCTCACATGAAGATGTTCCTATTTATAACAAGTTTGAAGGAGAGTTTGGTGTTGACCATGAAGAGGGAATGCTTATTGATATGCTCAAGGAAAGTTTCCTTAGGCCTAGACGAGGTGGTGAGGAACTTTTGACGAAAGGTTATGGAGAAGAGGAAAGTCGTAACCTTGAGATTGAAGATTGCTTTCAAGACTTGACTTTCAAGTTGCCTTTGGTACAAGACACTCAACTTGAAGAGTATGGGAATGATTTGGATCTCCACTATTTGATGAAGAGTTGGTTGAACGACAGGTCGAGGATTGCTTTCAAGTGTTGCCTCCCGAGTTGCCCCAATTGCAAGATGTTCAAGTTTGTGGTACATTGGTTCTCAAGCCACCACTTCTCTGCACGCCGACCCATCAGACTTCACCAAAAGAAGCGGAAGCACTCATGGAACAGTTTGAAGACCCCTTGAGCATGGTGTTCACTCGAGCAAGTCTTGGGTATGATATGCACGTTATTAAATCTTTGAATGATGATTGGTCTAAGTATATTGTGGGAGTATGTGTTCAGAAATCTTTTGATGGTGTTTTGCTGTACCGAACACATGCCAAATGGATTGCTTACTCACACCTAAGTATGGCCACGGTGGATGTGTACAAAAAGAAGCTCATATTGAAGATTGGTTGTGCTGAGGGTGATGCGTTGATCAAGGAATACATCCACATGTCTACTTCGAAGCTGCATAATAATCACTTCCATGTTTTCTTTATCTAGTTGTCTTGAGTTTTGTTGTCCAACTTGAGGACAAGTTGTTTTCTTTAGAGGGGGTGTACGTTGCAGTAGGATCTAGGGTCATTTGTGTCATTTCGCGTCCTTAGTGTTAGGGTATTGAGTCTATAAATGGGTGAGTTTTTCTTTCATTTGGTAGCTTTTGATTATTAAGAATATTAAATATATTGATTGAGACACGTAGTTTCTCTCTCTACCCTTCGGGGTTTATCCCCTTGAATGAGATTTTGCTCATTCCTTTGGATCTTTAATTCCCTTTGGTATTTTGGTTTGCATCAAAAATTTTGTTAACTCAGGTGTCTGGTTAGCTTACACACCTTGACTAATCCTAGGGGCTCAATCCCACCGCCCACTTGTTGGGACCCCCTTTAAAGGCGGAGGCTCACCCCAAAGGAGACTTGAGAGGTTTCGAACCTGAGACCTTAGGAGGGAGCAAGCTCCTAAGTCCCAAGTCTTGACCACTGGGCCAGCCCCTTGGTGTTAAAATTGAATTAAACTAATCTTAAATCACTACAGAATTTTGTTTTCTATCATTAATTGATAATCACATGGTCTAATAGGCAATAGAGGAAAGCTTAGCCTTATATGATCAAGTTGTCATGCTCTCGATTTTAAACATAAATAAAATTACTTTCCTTAAATAAAATCCTCACAACAATATGCATAATACCCCAAAAGAGAGTTTCATTTCCACATCATCAAATTACTGTCCCAACTCCAAGAGTTTCATTACATTACATCAATGGCACACCTGCCCAAAATAACATAAGTGCGAGATAAAAGATGAGTTAAGAGTTTACAATTATCAAATGTCAAGAATTTGATTAAAGTTACGACATAGTTGTCAAAAGCGCGCCTAGGCCCCAGGCGAGGCGAGGCGAGGCGCACCCTAAGCGCCTTGCCTAGCCCCAGGCGAGGCGACTTGAACAAGGCGCAGGGTAGGCGCACAAAGCGAGAAAAAGCGACCAGGCGAGAGGCGAGAAAATAGCGCGCTTCTTTAAACTTTGATTCACAACCGTTGGATCCAAGATTTAGGTTAAACATATACCTCAGTTGTTCGATGGAGCAGTGAACCGATAGACTTCTCTGGGTCTCTCTCTCTATATCAAACAGCAGCAACTGGTGATCAATTTCTCTGGGTCTCTCACTCTCAATCGATCGATCAATAGAGGTACTCTCCCCATCGACTCTTTTTCCCTCTCTCTCTGAATCAATAGTTCTCTCCATCGACACTCTCCCTAGTCTCTCCAACGACACACTCTCTCTCTCTATGAATCAACAACTCTCCCTCAGTCTCTCATCTCACCACTCTCTTCTACCCCCCCC
>JAOTQK010000019.1:12966271-12990436 GCA_025642025.1 Rhododendron ferrugineum
GATTGAAGAACGTATTTATCTTGAAATAAAGTAAGTTGTCACGCTTTATCGAAATCCATTTATGTTAGGATAAAAAATATTATTGCATGCAACCCTGTATTAATCGACATTCGATCGTGATTTCTAGTAAGGTTGATGTTCTCTTAACTAGCACTAAGTCAACTCAGTCCAGCGTCTTGTAGGGATTGAAGGGGAGGGGATCCTAACCCGATGGAGAGGATCGATCTTAATCAATCGAAGGAGGGATTAAATGGATATAAATAGAATCATCAATCATAGTACGAAATGATATCAAAATAAACTAAACACAAAAGTGAAGTGATAATAGTAATAAGAAAAAAAGTTTTGCTGTTTGAGCCGGAAATTAAGGGCCATTTATCATTAGGTACCATTAAAAAGAAAAGCCACCCACCGCTGGGTCCTATCTTATTCGCTTTTGTGCCCCATTTTTTCTTCGATTCTGGCCCCATTTTCTCCCCCACAAAAGTCTTGTCTATTTATCTTCCACCATCACTCCTTTTAGAAAACAGACACTCGCCACACAGAGAGAGAGAGAGAGAGAGAGAGAGAGAGAGAGATGGGTAACAAGAAGTTCAGGTTATCAGAAATGATACCAAATGCTTGGTTCTACAAGCTGAAAGACATGGGCACGAGAACTAGGAACCCAAAAAACACCATCAATCCCCCAACCAAAAAGAAAAAACAGCCACCCACCACTTCATCATCATCATCAACATCATCTCTCACTTGTTCATCATTATCATCATCATCAACATCATCAACCACAACTACTACTTCAATTCCACCACAGAATTCAAAAACACAAAGCCAACCCCAAAGCATCCTCTCTCACCAGCGCAAGTCGTATTACTTCACAAGAAACCTCAATCCACCCCCTATGCAAGACCCAAAATCCCAACGAACCCATTTCCCAGAATCCCCCAAAAAATCACCCAAACAATACCCAGAAACCCATTTCCAAGAATCCCCAAGAAAATCACCCAAACAGAAACGCAGCAACAACTCAAAGAGAAGAGCCATAGCCTCCATTAATAAGCCATTTTCTCAAAAGCTCATCACCACATCTGTCTCCGCCGGTTGCGGCTGCCGCGCCTCCCTCGATTTAAAATCCGACGACTACCCAATTTCCACCCTCGATAGTTCATCCGATCATGAATCTCTCTTACCAGAATTGGGTTCTGACCCTGACCGAAATCCCGAAAACGACATCGTTTTTGACATAAACAACAACTCACCGAACGCAAAATCCGACGGATTCAGAGTCGTTACCGCTGTTGAACTACATCCAATCCTAACCAGAACGGATCAGAAACCAAGGAAATCAGTTGAACTTGAGGGAAAAAATGCTCAGTCTCATGGGTATATTAGTAATGTCACAGAACAGAGAACCAGCTCTGTTTCTGTGTCCTCTGTTCGTAGACTTTCAGTGAGTTCACCAGGAGTGAGAATTCGCACTAATTCTCCTAGAATTGGTAGTAGGAGGTTTCAGGGGAAAGGCGTTCGGGGCCGGAGGAGCGTGTCGGAGAGCTTCGCGGTGGTGAAGTCGTCGGCGGACCCGAGGAGGGATTTCAGGGAGTCAATGGTGGAGATGATCGTAGAGAATAATTTAAGGGCGTCTAAGGATTTGGAAGATCTCCTTGCTTGTTATCTTCAGTTGAATTCGGATGAGTACCATGAGGTGATTATCAAGGTGTTCAAGCAAATCTGGTTTGATCTTGCAAATGTCAGGTTGAAATAATCAAGAAGCTCAATAACTGAAGTAGTAATGTATTTGTGTATTAGTATACCATCCGGTTCCGAATGAAAGCTTTTGGCTTTCAGTAGTGGAGCAAATGGTGGTTAGGCTCGTTGTATATTTTTCATCAAGATATATAAAATGCAGTATCTACCTATTATTGTTTGCGTCTCCACGAAAAACTGCAGGTTCAATACGTACTGTATAACGAAGTGTAACATGTTGCCAATTGTTTTTTTATGATAACGGGGCCTGAGCACATCTCGACTAATTTTGAGGCTTGAAATTATCAACGAGCAAACCATCTAGTAGTCCACGGTTTCAAACATTCGACCTCATAGAATACTAAAACCTATTTACTTTTTTATGTTCACTAGGCCAAACTTTTTGTCGTTCATATATTTGCCTATTGTTAGAAATTAAGTGTCATTCAAAATTGGTTATAGCCTTATAGAGAAAACAGTGGAGTACACCCTATTTATATTAGGTCACCTAGATTAAGAGACCTTAAATTTGATGTATATTCGTTATGCATACACCTCCTTCCTTCATGGAGAATGTCCTATTTATTTCGAACATCTTAACATGTGTCGTTAGAGTAGCATAAACAAAATATGTAGGATTAACCAATCTTTTCTAGTTTGGAGAATTAACGTGGGACAAGGCTATACTAACGTTTTCTGCACATGCTGCCGGTAAAACAAGGAGAGACTCGTAGGATACAAAAGAGAAGAAGATTCAGCAAATGGCCGCGAGACTACCCAAGAGGCCAAGACCCAACTCTAATGCTATACTTGTAGTATAAGAGCACGTCAGATATCTGGACCAGTTTACGCGCACATCAACTAATTCTGAGGGTCCAATTATACCTGCCATTAACAGAAGCCTAATTGAAGCCGGAGTCCATATGGATTGGTACCAAACTAGACTCTCGTAAATTATGAGGTATACGACCTAAAATTAATTAGTAATTGACAATGACCTCATGGATGAGGTTGCTCGTTTACAATTCATGGAAGGTATTGATTGGTCGAAATGTCGAATTTGTCCATACTGAATCTAGAGTGTGCCAAGTCTCGAAGCTGTTTTTGCTTTAAACGAACATCACCACAACTGCACTACAGCCAGAATCAAATGTTATTCAAATGGGCAAAGTCCATTTTGACCTCTTGTAGTTTGGATCATGTACGGATACACCTTTATAGTTCAAAAGTGTGCAATAACACCCCCTGTAATTTGTGAAGTGTGCACATAACACCCATTTCGTCTATTTTAATGGAGGTGTATCCCATACGTCTCTTTAATCTAACCAAAATCTAATCCGAGCCATTCATAATGTATTAATCACATAATAGAGCATCTCTATAAAAAAATTAACTAGATCAGACATCAATAACGCAGTGATCGAATTCTTGTTAAGATGAATGATGAATTTAAATTTGGAATTTTTTTTCATAATAAATTTGATTCGACTATGAGGTTTTCATTTTTTGATAGACTTGAATTTTGGTATGAATGTAGTACTTGTCAAACTCTCCAATATCGACGTTTAGACCAAATTTTTAGTATTCCCTCCGTCCCTTTTTAAGTGTCCTGCTTCGTAACTCAAACTTATTAAGAAGATCGACATCATCATTACACATTTCACATTAACTTTTATCTCCACTTTCCCTACTTACCTTCTATGGAGACATCATCATTACACTTTTACTCACTAACTTTTCAAAATGGAATCTACTTTTAGGGGCAAAATGGAAAATACATTAATTTTTACCCACTAACTTTACAAAATAAACATTTATTAAGGGACAACTCAAAATAGAATACTGGACTCTAAAAATGGGATGAAGTGAGTACATGAGATTGATTGGCTAGATTCAAAGAAGAAGAAGAATCAAGAGAGAAGATGAGGGCATGTTAAATTTTTGATACGCGTCCCTCACACTTGACGTTATTATGGACGGAATTGGATGTTATGTGCACACTTTACAAATCATAGGGGTGTAATTGCACATTTTTGAATTCCTGGGGGTCTATCCGTACACGATTCAAACCACTAGGGTCAAAGTGGACTTTGTCCTATTCAAATCATATGATGAGGCGATAGTAAGCATAAATATACAAATAACGTACTTATCTTTCTAATAACTCATTTATTTAACAATCTAAATTTGTTGATACGAGTAATGTACCACGGGATCTCAGTGCGTTCAAAATTTTTTTTTGTGGTAACATAGGGTATTCAAACCAACTTATGCGTCCCTCCACTTCTTTCGGTGAGACCAATAAAATTTCAAAGCATTCAAATTCATTTAGTTGAGATATGTATGAATTGGTCCAAACATCCTAAGTCCTACGAAAAATTTGTATCTAAGTCTGGTTGTTCATCCCCTTTCTTTCTCCACCTAGAGCATTGCTCTCTAGAACTTTAAAACCCTAGTCGTCGCCTGCTCTTCTCTTCCTTCCACTCCTAGTCTCCCACTAGGGTTTCCACCACCCTTATGCGACAGATGGAGGGAGGACCTTCCTCTTGTTGACTATGCTTCTCTCTCAATCTCATATTTGAGAATTTTCTTCTCCTTCCATACCTTCTCATCCTTCACCCTACCTATCTACCTCCAGCCACTCCTCCTCTAACACAAGGTTGCCAATGTTACGTCGATAGTGGGTCGTCATGTGTGGTCATGGTTCTAGGTAGCAGCTCAAGGTTGTTAGGGATCTGTGATTCGTGATCGTGGTGGTTCTGTCGGTGACAGATTGTGATGGTCCGTGATGTTATGGATTTTCTTTTACTTTTTATTTTTCGATTGGATTTCCATCGGAGCTTATGGTGATCTTTCTTTGAATCTATGCCTCCCATAGGGGGTTTAGTGTCTTTATCTCTGACTCCACTATTGCCGAACTTGTTTCGGTCTACTTCTTTGCATTATGTGCAGAGAATTTAAAACTCGTGTTTGCATATATTAGACATAAAGTTTTCCTTTTTGTTGTAACATATTAATTTTTTGCTTGGTGAATGTGTCATAATTTCTAAAAAAAATTTCTTTCGAAAGTAAGATCTTGGTAAGTTTCGAAAGAAAGACGTCCATTTTCTTTTGCTAAAATAAGAAGAAAAAAAAAAATGAAAAATCTGTATCTAAAGATATGTGATCTGAAATTAGATATGGCAATAAACAGAAACATGATAGTGGGACATAGGGAAATGGGGTATTTTGTCCATACTCTGTTCTTGTTGCTTACAAAAATGAAGAATCTAATCTATACCCCTCCGGATCAAAAAATAATAATAATAATCTATACCCCTCCCCTTGACAAATTAATTAGGGCGCTTCTGTGTCTTCGTCTACGTACTCAAACAGGTAGACCGAAAGGAGACGCAAAGTTTTGTTTCTCTGATCAATGTGTACTCACAAACCACAAATGGGAATTGCTTAAAACTTCTACCGTCACATATACTGTAGTACTCCTATACAATAGGGGCACCTCTACGTAAGAGACACATGCACACTTTGTTGCTTCAAAACTTTGAGTCTCTACCACCAAAAGAAGATACCCTTTTAAGGACAAGTGTCAGTTTTTTACTTCTTTATTCTAATGTCTTACTATACGGTCGGTCTTACCTCACAGGGAAAATATCAGAATCAAGAAAGACTAGTCGGCGACTCAGCGCCCTACAAGCACCTCCACGTGGTGTCCCCACCCCTTTTCCTATCGTACTGGGGATGTCACAAATCGGACACATCGGACACCTCAATGTGTAGGTCCCGCCTCAATGTTTTTGTAGAAAAGAAGCGTGATTGCCCTAGGGCATTAAAACAATAGTAAGAAATGCTTGTTACTCTGAATTTCTAAAATACAGAGAATTTATCACTGAGATTTGTAGGTATTGTTGTTAGGTGTAGACATTTATAAGTGTAGTATACATATATGACATTATTTAATAACATTTGTGGGTACTCTTCTTGGATGTAACATGAGACACATAAACCTGAATCCTTGATCTATATTTTGGCTCCTAATCCTCACTCTCTCGTACATCAATAATTTAAAAAGATGTTCACGCGTAGTATAGGTTATTACTAAAATTTTACAAGGAAAAAGCCCAATAAGTGAGGCATACACATTTACAAAAAGTGATCTACGTGGGTCATACTAAAGGCTAATTATTTTTCATAAGTTCTTTTTTTTAGTAAAAATAATGAGCTTTTAATCAATAGGTTTCAGGATTCGATTCTTTTGACAAGACGAACAACAACAACAACAGAATCCATGTAGTTCCCAATCCTTGGGGGTATGAGCGGGGGGAAATTGGAGATAGACCTAACTTTTGACAATATGCACAAAGTGACCGCTCTCAGAATACCACTGAAATAGTGGCCTCCCTATATTTGTTTTGTTGCGAAACCATGCCCCCCAAATCAAAGCTAAATGGCATCAGAGAGGGCTGATTGAGAGACCCAAAAAGTTTATTTAGGAAATTTTAAAAAATATAACTTTATTTAGGAAATTTTTTAGAAAAGACAAAAAAAAAGTTTAGTTTTTATTTGTAAAATTTTGTTCTTTAGTAAAAATTTTAAACTGACATATTAGAAAAGAACTTTTCAAATTCTTCTTGTTAAGACGAATTGAATATGACATAGTATTAACATGAAATTGAAAAGAAGTTCTTGAAACAAAGATAAGAAGAAAACAAAGCCAAAAGGAAAAATTAGGCTAAACGGAGCAGCTAATAATCAAGGAGGAGCCTTATTAATAAAAACATAATCATTCCACTTTAAAAACTTAAAACTTTTGCTTCAATTCAAATGGTATTTGTCACTTCAATTCAAGATAGAAGAGGCCAGAAAAGGAGAATCTTGTAAAAGTGCGACTTTGTTCTTTGACAATTTTAGATGGAAAAACAATGTAGAATATCAAGACGTCCAAAAAAAATAAAGACACAACAGGGACCATGAAATTTCTATTTGAGGGGTTAACTTAAGAGTTTTGAAATTAGTAGGGTTGCTCGCAAGCCTGCATAGAAATCCGGTTATAAAAAAGAAAAAGAAAAACAGGAACCATGAATAACGTTTGGATACATAATTAATAATATCGTCGCTAATTACAGTTCTCTCGGCATTATGTGCAACTTCGATCGAGTAATACTCACAAGTCACGCAGGTAGAGTGGAGTGCAGTTGTTGCTTCCTTTATAATCTCATGCACATGGACAAAGTTCGATTTTTATAAACACTCATCCCTCTCTTCAAATCCCTTAGAATAAAATAGATTAAATTTAACGAATGACAAAAAAAAAAATTACTGATATTACTCACAAGTCACACCCCGAGAACCAGAAGGAACAAAAAGTGTGAATTAATAAGTAGAAGAAAAAGTAGTAGACGTTAAAAATGCAATAGGTGTAAAAAAGAGGGGAAAAACAGACAAAAGGGTGACTGACTACGTAGTACAAACGAAATAAGAAACTATATATTTCAAAATTAACGGGGTGTGATGGGCCTAAAAGAAGCTTTCAAAATTTCCTTATCTTGTCTAAAGCAAAGCAAAGTTGTCCTTTGAGATTCTAATAAAAAGGAAAAAAGTAACTTCGAAGATTGCAAAAGTTGCATGCATTTTTCGTTCGAATTTATACTACTACTGTGTACGTATGTACTGTACTGTGTTCTGTACTCTAGTAGGAGTATTTTTAGCTTCGAGGTCATGCGTGGTGGTGAGACTGGTGTCTATTCTGCGGGTCAATTCATACGGAGTTTTGCTCCAGTTTTAATTGAACACTCCGCAAATGGACGATGAGATTCGTCCATTGATTAGTCGAGGTGCGCGTAAGTTGGTGCAAATAACTGAAATATTAATAAATAAAAAGGGATAAAAAGAGTTCGATCATTTAACTAAAACGAGTCCGGCCATAGATAAACCTGGCCTGGTGCTCCTTTTAAATTTTGGGCAGAAAACAAGAACTTTACTGTGGCAAAATAGTAGACCTCTCCTGGCCTGATAGACCAGACCACCGCCATATTCCGCAAATTAAATTCAAAAAACAAACACTGATGTAAGGTGTCCTCACTTTCTTAGACAAAGTTAGATTCAGGCAATATATACTTTTGTGACTACCTGCTGCCAACTCAACTATGGAAAGTGGGATTTTACTAGTTTATTAGTAGTATAATGCATAATACAAATATATGCATATCAAACACTACTATATACTATATTGCTGCTCAAGTTCAACCACTCTCAATTAATTACCATCTCATTGAACCTTCACCCATATATATAGGGCTCGTTTGTGAGCCTAATTATTTTTTTATTTTAGATTGTGAGTTGTTAATTTTGGATTGTGGCCATAATAAATTATGAATCTAGTAAAGTGTTTGAGAGATATGTGAATAGATTTTGCAACAGTGTTTGGGGGATAATGCCTAAAATAAATTATGAATGATTATTTTGAGAATAATGCTCAAAATAGATTATTAATTTGGAAAGATAAGCTAGCCCAAGCCCAATATGAAACTCGGTCTCATAAACCCACCAAATTTAATTGCATTTACATCATCCACCAAGGTGGGATGGAGGTGACTAATCAGTCTGTCAACAATGCCTCTGCTACATGATACAATTTTGCTCCAGGAGAGAGATATTTGCATTCATCATATCTTAATGATGTTTTCTTAATCTTTTAAGTAGATATGAGTCATTCAATGTATATTGAGTCCAGATGATGTGTTGTACATGACTCCGTTAATACTCCTTAACGAATTGGGCCACAACACACGAAAAAACCTCAAACTGATCAGACTCCCAACAGTAACTACTTCTACTAAGTACTAATAATGATCAACAATCTTAAAATTGTAAATTTAACATAGGAAAAAAAACCAATAACTAGTGACCTAATAGATTCTTGTCCCGGAAACTTTTTGTCACCAATCCATAACCGTATATTAATATTTACTTCTCCTTGTCTTTTTATTGGTGATGACTCAGATTCTCGTATGTTTGTGGTCTTTAATAGTATCTTTAAATTTGTTTTGTTCGGCTTATCGAGTTTCTTGATTATGGTAATTAAATATGAGATGAGCTTTTAAATTGAAATTTGATCAAAATGTGTTATCTTTCACGCGCGCGTGGGTGCCCCATTCAATCTTAATTTTTGAATGAGTGAGAAATTCAACGAGCAAATATAGTAAACAGTTTGAATCCTAATATTACATCATACTGCAAATTCTGCAATGTATCAAACCACAACAGAGATCTCAACTCTGATTTAATTGTTTTGTTGGATGATCTGTTTAGCGAACTCAAAAAAATAAACGATTAGAATCACAACGATGATAACTTTAATAAAGTTTACAAAAGAGCTTTACACTTTTTAGTACATTAGCACACTGAGGGACCCTGTCTATTGGACTTTGTTTTTGTGCAATTTATACTTTCCTCATATTTGTGGTGTACAATGTATGTTAGTATATGTTTCCAATCACGATGACGAATTGACCAAGCAAGTATAGTGTAGCAGGCCGAGCTAGCCGGCTCGTGCCGTATCGAACGAGATCCTACGGACAAAACGAGATCCAGTGGTCCAATCAAGTCCGAGGTGTTTACCCTTGCAGTACGGCATGCCGACGGTCTTATATCAAAGTCTCCATTATAGTCTGTCAATACAATTTGCTCGGCCTACAGACCCTTTGACAGTCGGTTATCACGTTCGGCTTTGAATAAACATGAGGACCAAGATTCCAGCTCACCCACGTGGGGAAAGCAGCCGTGGCAATGATGACGTTCGTGCCGTCAACCGAACGGTTATCAAGATAACGATGGGAGAACGTGAAGGTGTCAGCTCATCCCACAAACGGTTACGAAACCCTAATGTGACATAAGGGTGACGTCAACCGATGTGTGTCGAGCGTACGCACAATCTTGGAGGCCAAGCTAGGAGTTCCCTATAAATACACCACTATGCCTTCTTGGAAGAGGTACATTCTCTACAACCCTAAAACCCTTGCTCTTAATCTTTGACTTCTCTCTGCAAGTTTACTGACTCTTGCACCGGAGGGCCATTCCAGAGAGCCTCCGGTGTGGCCTATAGTCGTGCTTCGTTTTGTAGGACAAAGAGGAGATCAAGGGTGAATTTCGAACCCCAAACCCAAAGGATCAAACCATCCTGATCGGAGCCCCACAAATTGGTGAACCCGACGTGAAGTATGTCAAGATCCACGGCGGCTCCGCCCCTTTCTCTTCTACTCACTCGTTTCTCAAACCACATCTCCAACACAAAATGGGCGGAGCACCACCTCCTTTTCAACCCCTCAACCCCTATTTGCAAATCCTTTCGGAAACTGGCGTCAACACCGCCTCCCCATCTCACCCTCCTGGGTTTACTTCTCCTGGCGTAAGCACCTCCGTTCAGCGTCTGGTTGGTTTGAACGAAGACGCTTTGGCCTACGTCCAAATTTTGGAACAGCAACAGGAGCAAACCAACGCTGACGTTGCTATTCTCAATATGGAGATCGCTCGAATCAAGGCGAGAGACCGTCCAGCGGCCTCCCACTCCGGATCTCAGGGACGGCACCGGCGAGGAAACCTACCACCACCACCTCCTTTGGTCAGAGATGGAGGTCCACACTGTGTTTCAGTCCACGACCGTCTGGACCCACCACTGAGGGACAAACGGGCTGGGGACAGCACTCGCTTTAAGCAACAATGTTCTCCGGTCCATCAGCGTCTTAGCAGTGATGCGGGACAGGGGGAAGATTGGCAAGTCGGTGGGGGACGGCGAGAAGGAAGCCCACATACAGTATACTCGAGCTCGTCGATAGGACGCGAGTACTCTCAGGGCTCCCAAAGTTATGACACAGTGGAATTTTAAGAAAATGACCAAGCCATAGTCCCTTACGAGTCTGGACGGCACAAGAGCCGAACGTCTCGAAGGAACGATAAAGATCCAGAAGGGTATTCTCTTGAACACAAAGATGTCCCTCATGAGAATATCCACGCCGGGCGCACAGTAGATTCATGAAACGCACAGAAGTTCCCTCGCGAAAAAAGCGTGAGTGTAGTCGTTCAGCATGATGATCGCAGAGTCAATCGCACGGAGAGCCTGCCCGAGGAGGATCGACCAAAGGCCCCCATTGACAAAAGGGATAAGACATACCAGCATCGGCACAAAGAGACGACCGACAAGGAAAAGGATTATTGAGCCTCTAAGAAGTCTCGAAGCGATCGAGATGGGCGTCCCCTCAGGCCTACCCACGAGTACCAGCTAAGAAAATTGACTGAGTCTTCGTTCTCGGCCAAAATTCAAGCCACTTTGCCTAAGGCTGAGGTATACCTTCCGAAGTTTCAGAAGTTTGATCCTAGCACGACCGAGGCCTACACCCACCTCATCAGTTACCACAGCATCATTTCTTGCATAACTGACGACGATGCTATCATGTGTAAAGCATTCCCCTTAAGCCTTGGGCGCCTCGGCCTTCTGTGGTTCAATTAGTTGGAAGCAGGATCAATCTATAGTTTCAAAGAGCTTGAGCGAGCCTTTAACTATCGATTCATCACGAGCAATAAGCAGGCAAAGGAAGAAGATGCCTTGGCTCAAATGAAGAAGAGACCCGTCGAGACGCTTGGGAAGTATGCCGAGCGCTATTGGCAGCTGTTCAATGAGATACCTGGCGTCGATCAGTATTGGGCAGCGAGAAATTTCAAGAATGGGTTAGAAACTGGGAGTAAGATCTTGGATGAGTTGGCAATTCGGGCCCCACAAGGAATGAACGAGCTCATGAGGACGGTCAAATAGTTCTGTTCCTACGAGGAGTTCCTCGCCAAGTGAGAACTCCAAGGAGTACAAACTTCCCCCGTACCTCAAAGCCTTCATGTCCCCACTCCTCAAATAGCCGCCCCAAAGCCTGTGGTTGTAGCTCAGCCGAAGAAGCAGGTCAACTCTATAAGTGGCAAACAAGAAGGCTCCAAAGGCTTACGACTACGTGGCCGAGACGACAGTGTTCAAAGAACCAATCTATTTCCTCTTACGAACCTTGGAGCGAGAGCCATTCTTTGTCTGGCCAAACCCACCCAAGCTCAACACCGAAGCAAAAAATGACAACAGTCGGAAAAAATGTTCGTACCACAACGAGCTCGGTCATTACACGATGGCCTGCGCTCCTTACAAGACACTCTTAGAAAACTTGGCAGCTCAAGGACTCCTGGACGATCACATTGATTGGACTAAGACCCTGAGGCGACAGCCGAACGCCGGAGGTCAGAATCCCATTCCTCATCCAGTTGGAGTCATCAACGTAATCCATGGACCAGTTACCAAGGAGGGAGCATAGCAGCTTCAGTCAGAACTTGACAAAGCCAAAAAATTCGCACAAATTTTTTCTGTTGGCAGTGCTTCTAAGCGGCCAAAGACAACCGAGCATCCTTGGTCGATTACATTTACTGATGAAGACCTCCAACGCGAACAAACGCCTCACAACGACGCTCTTGTGATCACGGTGCAGATTTCGACCCACTCGGTCAAAAGGGTCCTTGTAGATCAAGGGAGCTCGACTGAGATCATGTACTTGTCTTTTTTCAAAGAACTCAAAATCCCGGAGTCTTCCCTCGTACCCACTGATGTTCCCTTGATTGGATTTAGTGGAACACCCGTTTGGCTGCTTGGCAAATTGATCCTCCCCGTTGTCACAGGCTCGGTCGCTACTAACATGGAGTTCATTGTTGTTGACGTGCCGAGCCCATATAATGCAATCCTCGGACGAAATTGGCTCCACACTATAAAGGCTATTGCCTCAACCTACCATCAAGTGGTACGGTACATTGGAGCAGCTGGACGACAAGAGGACTTGTACGGTGATCAAGTCCAAGCGAAGCAATGTTATGTCTCGGCTGTGGGAAAGGCATCGAGCTCTAAGAGAGTGAATTGGGTAAAAGTGCCAGATAAGCTTGTCCTCGAAGATGTTGGAGCTCCTGTCGAGCAAAAGTCAGTAGAAGACCTTGTGAAGGTATCAATCAATGAAGACGGATCGTGCTTCTTCATGCTCGGTTCCAGTTTGACAGATGCCGAACGTGACGAGTTGGTTCAATTCCTTAAGGATAATATTGAAGTTTTTGCATGGACTCCATACGAGAAGCCTGGCATTGATGCACAGTTCATTCGGCACTCATTCAACGTTTCCAAGTCAGCTAAACCAGTGATCCAAAAGCCCAAATGCTTGACAACAATTCATGTCGAGGTGGTAAATGAAGAGGTGGATAGACTCCTTGCAACAGGGGCTATCAAAGAAGTTCAATACCCCACTTGGCTCACCAATCCGGTGGTAGTGAAGAAGAAAAATGGGAAGTGGAGGGTCTGTGTGGACTACACCAACTTGAATGATGCTTGTCCCAATGATTGTCTCCCTCTCCCCAAAATAGATCAATTGGTGGACTCCACAGCAGGCCATGCTCGGCTAAGTTTTATGGATGCTTATCGTGGTTACCATCAAATAACAACGGACCCTGAAGACATGGAAAAAATAGCTTTCATTACCCCCAAGGGTCTTTATTGCTACCTGGTTATGCCGTTCGGCCTCAAGAACGCTGGCACCACATTCCAAAGGATGGTATACCTTCTGTTCGGCCTGCTCATTGGTGAAATCATGGAGGCTTATATCGACTACATGGTCGTAAAAAGTCTCAAGGCCGAGAACCATTTAGCCCACCTTGCAGAAGTGTTTGCAATTTTAAAGAAGTTCAAGTTAAGACTCAACGCCGAGAAGTGCGCTTTTGGTGTCGGCTCTGAAAAGTTCCTTGGATACTTGGTCACACGAAGAGGAATCGAAGCCGACCCAAACCAGATATCGGCAGTTCAACAATTGAAGGCTCATCGACCCCTCGGGAGATACAAAAGCTGACAGGCATGGCCGCAGCTCTCAACAGGTTCATTAGTCGCTTGTCGGACAAATGCCATGTTTTCTTTCAGACTTTGAAGAAACAGAGCCGACGGAGGTTCAAATGGACAGAAGAATGTGATGCAGCCCTCACTGAGCTAAATGCCTATCTGGGCTCGGCTCCATTCCTCGTCAAGCCGAAGCCTTTTGAAACACTATACCCTTACTTGGTCGTCTCTCCACAAGCTGTCAGTTCGGCTCTGTCCGATGCGAAGGCCCCGAAGACCAGCCAATCTACTTTGCTAGCCGAACATTGCTGCCGGCCCAGGCAAGATACCTGCCCTTGGAGAAACTTTTGCTTGCTTTGGTGACGGTAGCTCGGAAGCTCCTTCCTTATTTCCAAGAGCATCCCATCATCGTCCTCACAGAGTTCCCACTCAAGAATCTCCTTTGGAAGGCAGACCTTTCAAGCCGAGTCTCTCAATGGGCTGTTGAGCTGGCAAACTTTGACATCCATTTTAAGCCTCGGACTGCAATCAAGGCTTAGGTATTAGCAGACTTCACCGCCGAATTCACTCTTAGAAGTCCAGACGAAGAAGCCTTAGTTCGGCCAGACTATGGGATGTTGGAGCAACATAAGGCTCGGAAGACATGGAACCTCTTCAGTGGTGACGTTTGGAAGCTTCACGTTGATGGAGCATCAAACAACAACAGTGCAGGTGCAGGGGTCGTCCTTGTCACCCCTTTTGGTGTGCTTCATGAGAGTGTCATAACAATCAACTTCTCAGCCACAAATAACGAGGCTGAGTATGAAGCACTGCTCGCTGGACTCCGAGCAGCAGCACGTTTACAAGTTGAAGACTTGCACATTTTTTGTGACTTTCAATTGATCGTCAACCAAGTGACGGGCGATTATGAAGCTCGGGATTCAAGGATGCTCAAATACCAAGCTACAACTTTGGAGTTGATCCGACAGTTCAAGGGATTTCACATAGAGCAGATAAACTGAGAGAACAATGCTTATGCCGACACTCTCGCGAGCCTAGCCTCGGTAAGCAAACCCTCAGAATACAGAAACATCAGCCTCGGCGAGATATCCGAGCCAAGCTTTGACACTCCAGAAGAGGTCCTTAGCATCACTCTCGGCCCCAACTGGATAGACGAGATTATTGCTATCCTCAAACATGACACACTCCCCTCGGACAAAAAAGAAGCTCATCGAGTCCGATGCAAAGCAGCCTACTACTGGATTTTTGAAAACAGCCAACTTTATAGGAAGAGCTTCACTGGGCCGTACCTTCGAGTTATCCATCCTACCGAAGTCCCAACAATATTAGCCGAGCTTCACTCTGGAAGTTGTGGTTGTCATTCTGGTGGTCGTTCCCTCTGTCAACGAGCTCTAAGTCAGGGTTACTTCTGGAAGGGAATGAAGAAGGATTGTGAAGAAGTGGTCAAGAAATGCAAGCCTTGCCAACTTTTCTCTCCTATTCCAAATCAACCTGCTCAAGCCCTCAAACCTATCACTAGTCCTTGGCCCTTCGCTCAATGGGGTTTGGATATCATTGGAAAACTTCCTACCGCCCCCGGGGGCTTCAAGTTTTTGATCACGGCTACTGACTACTTTTCAAAATGGGTAGAGGTCGAGCCTCTCGTAACAACAACAGAGGCTGACGTTCGGCGTTTTGTCTGGAGAAACATCGTAACACGGTTCAGTGTCCCATATGCAATTGTGTCTGACAACGGTTCCCAGTTCGTTGGCAAAGAGCTCATGGGGCTTTGTGCTGAATTCGGTATCCGTTTCTTCAATTCTACACCATTCTACTCCCAAGGCAATGGCCAAGCCGAGGCCATAAACAAGACCGTATGTGCTGGTATCAAGCATCGGCTTGACTCTAAAAGAGGACGATGGGCCAAGGAACTGCCTTGAGTCCTTTGGGCCTATCGCTCCACTCTAAGACGCTCCACAGGCCAAACTCCCTTTGCAATGGCCTTCGGCATGGAGGCTATAATTCCACTTGAATCAAGGTTCCCCACCCTACGAACTGAAACTTTTGACCCACAAACTAACGATGAGGCAATGGCCACCGAGCTCGTCTTAGCCGAAGAAAAGAAGGACGATGCCCAGCTTAAGCTAGCAAGTTACCAGCAGGAAGTCGCTCGGGGCTATGATCGCAATGTTCAGCTCAAGAAGTTCAAAATCGATGACTGGGTTTGGAGGAAGGTTGTCCGTGCCAGTCAGAAGACCAAATTCAAGCCTAACTGGGAAGGTCCTTATAGGGTGATCAAGGAGGTCGGCAACGGCTCCTATAAGTTGGAAGACAAAGATGGAAGGAAAATTGAGAACCCTTGGAATGCTCTCAACCTCAGGAAAGCATACCTTTGAAGTGTAGCTCGGCCTGAGCCTGTCTCGGCCATTATATGTTTCTTACTTAGAAAATTTTGTACTTTTTGTTTGGACAAATTCGTAATGAGAAGTGCCACCTATTTTCTGAAGCAATAGTTCTCTTTCATATACGATTATTTACAACGTTCGACTTCGGTCACTCAGCTCGGCCATTAGGCTATCATACATACGTTCGGATCTACGATCCACAACTCTCACCGTGGCTCGGACGATTTGACGTTCAGCCACAATTGGGCAATCAACCTATTGGTTTATTTTTGGTTCGGCCACGTTCATTTTTGACTTGAGCAAATGGCCACATTCAACATTTACTTAGAAATTTTTTCTTACTTTGGTCTAGGACTGGCATTTGAGCCAAGCCCAACACCAAAGTAGGGGCTATTATCAGGTAAATGGTTAAAGCATGGTTTAAAAACCCTCGACAAAATCATGAAAATATTTCTAAGGCAAAAAGGAATATTTAGCCATACAATCAAGCAACACATAGAAAAATTTTCGAAGGCATGGGAAATAAAGCTATGTACTTAAAAAGCCTACAAAGGAGGCACGACATGATAGATCGTTCGGTACCGTTCCCCTGGAAACTATTACAAAATGAAGCATGCAACTTGTTTGACATAAATCCTAGAGTTCAACTATTACACCTGGTACGACAAATTCCAAATGTTCGGAACCGTCCAGTCCATTCAAAAGTCTAAGTACTTGTGAGAAACAAAAAACACTAAGAAAAATTCTTGGAAGAGCTAAGGATTTTCAGTTGTAGCAACCTCCTACTGGCCATCGACCTCGGTTGCTTTGTCCTGCTCCCCTCCGTCAGCGGGCTTCTCCTTGTCAGTGCCTTTGGCCATCTCCTAGTCCTCATCGTCCTCCGGAGGCAGCGGAGCACACTATTCTTTAGTATAAGGAAGCTCAAGGTCGGGGATAACAGGCTCGGGAAGCTGCTTCAGAAAGCCAGATTCTGGCTGAATCACCATAACCCCGGCCATTGCATCGGCCCCAGCTGCATATCCAAGTTTGTAAAAATCTGGCAGCCAAACTTCAAGCTCGTCATTTACCATCTTATCTGCAATTTAGGTGTACTCCATCGCGGCTCGTTTGATTCCGGCTTCATACCCCTTAGCATCGCCCTGCTGCATCTTTTCCTTCTCCTCCTCCTTCAGTTTCCTCACCTCGGCTTCAGCAGTGGCAGCAGTAGCTTTCGCGTCGGACAGATTCTTCTTCAGCTTTTCCACATCAGCCTCCGTGTCTTTGATTTTTTGCTCTGAGATCCTCCATTTGGTTCGGTAGGAGTCTCGGTCAGTCCTGTATCGTTCGCGCTCGACGGTGACTTTAGAGGCTTTGTCATACGCCTTCAACGCAGCTTGGCCAGCCTAAAACAAGAGCAAGTCAGAAATTTGAAATAAGGTTCCAAGTGCAAAGTCATAAAAGCTAAGCCATAAGACGTACCTGCACAAGGTGAGAACACATCTCACCGAGGCCTGGGAGAAGATTGGTTGGAACTTGGTCATAGTCCCTCGGCAGGGCCAGCCCCCTCAGAAGGGTTACTGTAAGGCTCGACTCCTCCTTCACGGAGTCATTTAGAAGCAAAACCCTACCGTCAGGCATGGTGTATGAGGGGCTGAACTCCCTCCGGATGATGGCTTCGGCATGAGTCTCGGTGGTTTCGACTGGAGGATCGAGGATGACTTGCTTCTCTTTCGCGGGAGAGGCTCGGATATTTTCAGAAGGGGTTGGCTGTGAGACGCTCGGAGGGGGAACATCTTTCGAGGTCTTTTGCCTCTTCTCCCGTTGCTGATGGTCCGAAGAGCCTCTGGACCGAGCAGGGTTGGACGTTTTTGTGGGAATGACCGGCCTTGGGATGTTTCTCTTTGACATCTCCTCGGCTGTCGGTTCAACAACCCGGAGGGGAACGTATAGTCTCGGGATTGCCGGTTCAAACGCGTTGTTGGCACCGAGCGGTGTGAGCCACTCCTCAACGGTCCAACCAAACTTTGGTAACTTAACCCTCGTCTGCCTCTTCTTTCGAGCCCCCTCGGCGTTCGAAGCTGCCTTCTTCTTCTTCTGGGTAGCTCCGGAGGTCGGTGGGTCCCCTTTCTTCCTCTTCTTTCTCGGCTCGCCCTCTTGGTTCTTCTCCTTCCTCTTAAGTACCCCCTTGTATGAAGGGGTGTAGTCGAGGAGTGTTGGGGCGTGTCGGCAGGTCTGGGCTAGCAGCGTCTCGCAGGCCTTCTCTCGTGCAGTGGAATTCAGGGTCTTGGAGATCGGACCGAGCTTTGAGAAAAAAAGTAAAACTTCAGAAACAATGTAAATAAAGACAACTTATTACAAGTAGTTGAGGAGGTTCGGCTTCGTAACCTCTCGTGTCTTTGATTTTCGGGATAGAATGCCGACGGTGAGTCCCACCGAACTCAAAATTTCTATGAATTTCGAGGTAAAAATCAGCCCATTTATCCGTGTCAGAAAGCCCATCAATGAGAGGATTCTTTTTAGGGCGCGCAGCCAGGTACCGACGGTCAGACTTACCATGCCGAGACATGGTATAAGTGTAAAATAGGTCGATCGGGGTAAAATTAAGATCCTGACTCTCGATTAAAGTAATTACCGACATGATTATTCGGTAACTGTTGATCGCGAGCTGATAAGGAGCCAGGCTGAATTTCCAAAGTATCTCCCTAAGGAAAGGATGGAGGGGGAACCGAAGCCTGGCCTCGCAGATGGCCATCAGGGGCACGACGATGTGCTCTGGGCGGTTCGCTTTTTTGTCTTTAATTTCATTGCTCTTCACTCGGTGGAGGAAGACGTCATCAGGGATGTTATATTTTCGGCAAAATGCCTCGTACCCCCTACCATCCCCATTGAAGTAGTGGGCGTAGGGCACAACAGACCCTTGTCAAAAAGGTCGTCGTCGCTCGGAGCCGATGTTGAAGCCTCGGCTCCTAACGCGAACCTCGATTCGGCCTCATGTCCCATCCGAGGCTCGGCTTTAGTATCGTTCTTTGGAGTGAATAGGATCTCGGGGTCGGTCAGGTAGTCGTCCGCGTCATACTCGCAATCCCGCTCAGCATTGGAGTCGACGGACATTGGTGAAGTTGCAGACATCCTAGGAGAAACGGACTCCGCAGCTCAGTCTTGGTTCCTACGCTGCTCAAGAAGCGATCTAATGAGTTGTCGCTCGGATTCAGTTTCCGAGCGGTCTGAGTCCAAAGATATGTCGATGACCTCGTGAGCCAGACCTAGAAGAGAAACAAAAGGAAAAATAAGCAGCTGAAATCTGCGTCGGCAAAGAGCAGAACGAAGAGGTTCGGCTCATCCTATCGGCTCACGAGTCATTTCTATCTTAATGAAGGCTCGGGACATCTTAAATCTTCTATACGTTCGGTCTTGCATATTGGCGCTCGGTTCATTTTTATCCACCAGAGACAACGGTCGGCCAAATCCCAGCACCCCTATTGGGGCTCGAAAGAACAAATCGAGTCTGAGGATGAACATCACTGCTCACCCCCAATTTTTCACTATTCACTTAGAACAGAAAAAACCCCAAATCACCCCAAATCACCAGGAAAAGTGTACAAAAAGCAAAGAAAAGCAGAAAACAATGGAAGTCGATTACTTACTTGGAGTTTTTGGTGCCTGGATCAAGCTTGGAGCTAGAGATTTGGATGATGATTGAGATTTGGAACGAAGTTGAGGAGTGAGAAGTTCTGAATCTAGAGAGAGAGAGAGCATGAGAAGTTTTTTTCTCTCTTTTCGTTCGCGTATTTATAAGGGGTGGGAACGTTTCGAATTTCCCGCCCAATCATGTCACCGCCGAACCATTGGCCAATTACAGTGTGACACGTGGCCACTCAGAACTCTCCTCACGCCAGTCGTCTCTTCATTTGCCAGGGCGTCCTTTCAACTGACACATGCTCTCAACGTTCAACATTTGTCACTTTACCATTGGAGCTCGGGTTTGACCGTTACAGCTCCCGAAGGAGAATCCTCGGCTGAGGTTGAAGCTCGGCCTAATCTGAAGTCAATCCCTACCGAGCAAGTGGCGTCAGCAGGAATTGAGGGGCTATTGTAGCAGGCCGAGCTAGCCGGCTCGTGCCGTACCGAACGAGATCCAGTGGTCCAATCAAGTCTGAGGCATTTACCCTTGCAGTACAGCATGCCGACGGTCTTATATCAAAGTCTCCGTCATAGTCCGTCAATACAATTCGCTCGGTCTACCGACCCTTTGACGGTCGGTTATCACATTCAACTTTGAATGAACGTGAGGACCAAGATTCCAGCTCACCCACGTGGGGAAAGTAGCCGTGGCCATGATGACGTTCATGACGTCAGCCGAACGGTTATCAAGATAACGATGGAAGCACGTGAAGGTGCCGGCTCATCCCACAAACGGTTACGAAACCCTAATGTGACACAAGAGTGACGTCAACCGACGCGTGTCAAGCGTACGCACAATCTTGGAGGCCAAGCTAGGAGTTCCCTATAAATACACCACTATGCCTTCTTGGAAGAGGTACATTCTCTACAACCCTAAAACCCTACCTCTTGGTCTTTGACTTCTCTCTGCAAGTGTACTGACTCTTGCACCGGAAGGCCATTCCGGAGAGCCTCCGATGTGGTCTATAGTCGTGTTTCGTTTTGCAGGACAAAGAGGAGATCAAAGACGAATTTCGAACCCCAGACCCGAAGGATCAAACCATCCTGAACGGAGGAGCCCCACATATAGATATTTGATTAAGCTGTTTTTTTTTTAATCTAAAATTAGTATTCTCGGGGAAACAAATTGTGAGTGGGTAGTGAATATGGAATCAACGCAATCAAAGGGAGTGTTGGGTAATAATTTTCGGGGGTCAGTGTCGGCGGGCGAGCTATAGGGAAATGAATATCCAATGATTCCAATCCAATTTCAATTATAGTATGAAGAGAAAATGACCCTCCGACCACCAACATGACCCGCAGAATCTGGGCGTGGGGGATTTTCTCTTGAAATTTTAAGATTTCTCTGTCACTCATCAGTCTATGCCATCTACCCCACACCACCGCCCGCACGAGGGCTTCTATCCTTTCACATCAATGGCATCCATTTTTTTGTAGGGCTCCTACCCCACAATGATAGTATGTCTCATTTATGTTATGTTGGATATATACATTTCTTTGATTAAATAAGTGTATTTTCTTTTCTTATTTCATCTCCTTTTATTTTTAATGATAAAATACTGTAACACAATTTGTGCAATTTACTATATTTGTGGGGTTACATTTTTAAAACAGCGGTGCAAACCCCATTGCTAAACAGTCCTGTAATAAGGTAGTTCATTCGTTGGCTAGACAAATCCCTATTAAGCTCTAGGTTGGAAAGTTGGGGGGTCCTATCCCTTAGTAGTTTACAAATCTGGCCCGTGGTGATGTTCGGTCCTCGGACCAACATTTCTCTTAATAAATACAATCTCTTTTTCCGTTAAACAAAAAATCCACCGCTCTATTTCACCACTCCTCCCACCGCAACGCTCAATATTGTAAGAAATAGGAATGTACTACTATTTTATTAAAATGTTTTTCCCTAATCAATGATGAGTGTTTTGATTACAATTCCTTTGTACATGCATAATCGATTGTTCACCTGAGTACACTTTAATTGTGGGTTTCTTTCGCTGAGTCGTACTCCACCTATGGTGGTTGATGCTCTAATTATAGGCTTAGCTCTACGTTTCACGTTTGTGATGTTGAATTTTGTGATATTAAGTAGGGTAGTGATTTTGCCACACCCTTTTTTGATAATGCCACACCCTACAAGTGTATTTTTTACAAAAATACACTTGCAGGGTGTGGCATTATCAAAAAATTGTGTGGCAAAATCATTTCCCTATTAAGTACTACAGTACTATATAGTAATAGTAAATGTTGGGTGGTGGCTGTAGTCACATGTTCTTTGTTTAACTGTGTCTCTATATTTTGCTCAAGGATTAGGATGTAAACACAATTAGGCTTCCCACCCATTGTGATGCCGTTTGCTCGTGTGCCCTTTAGTCTTTACAATCCCTTGTTTTAACATTAATGAAATTCTTCTTTTGCTGTTCAATCAAAAAGAAAAATATGGATAAACGATGGGACGGAATCACATATATATCGGTGGGATCCGAGGTGGGCCCCATAAAAATGTATGTGCAAGATATGTGCACAAATGTATGTGTCCTTAGCATTTTTGCATATATATACACACAAAGACACAGAGATTGAACGTGATTTGGCAGGAATATATGCTCCGGAGAAAGTACATGAATCAAAAAAAAAAATATGGATAAACGATGGGGACGGAATCACATATACACACAAAGACACAGAGATTGAACGTGATTTGGCAGGAATATATGCTCCGGAGAAAGTACACTATTTCGTATCACCGGAAGATAATGTAGGAGTTACAAACTTGCATTCTTGAATTAGCCACCCTATTACAACTACACAGAACAAAAGACAACAAACATGAACACAACCGGCCAGCTGACGAAGTAGAATCTTCAATGATTACATCAAAATTGGCAAATCAAAAGGTTGATTTAGCTAAGCGTAAATTATTTGCTAGACGTAATACGAGTGTTTCCCGAGGGAAGTTCTGTGGGGGCCTCGGTCACCGGTTCGGTAACCTGGCCACCTTGAGTGAACCGACATCTGAGGAAGATTCCGTTCGTGTGGAAGAGTGATCCCTCTCCGGTACTGTGTTCGGGTCGCTGATCAGAAGTAAGCCTGTTGTTGCTTCGGAGCCATCGGCAGTACAGCATCTGCTCCTTTCTTCGGTTAGCCAACTGGAAGGAGCAGTTATGACAGATGGGACCCATGAGGATCATGCAGCAGGAGCAATCATTGGGATCAAGACTGGTCATGTGCTCTGTAACTGCCTTATCCCTTTCGTCATGTGTGACGTCACCCAAGGCAGTTACCCGAGCGTACTCTCCACGCGCTAGCTTGGAGGCTAAGTAAACCTAGGTCTATAAATACAAAGGGATATTCACCTGAAAAGGTATGTCATTCTACCATAACCCTAGACTTATACACTTCTCCTGAGATCTAACTTGATCGTCGGAGGGTCACTGGGCTTACACAGCCCTAGTGACTTATTGCAGGTCCAGGCGGAGGAAGCACGGAGCTACGACGGGAGGAGCCTGATTCGTGCCGTGGTCAAGATCCTGATAATTTGAACCCCTACAAGTTCCTTGTTCAAGTGTAGGGCATTAATATTGTGGAGGAGCCAGAGAGAGATCTACCCAGGTTCGAATATGGAGAACTCGATCTGGATTAGATTCCATAATAAGTGATTGTCGAATTGGAAGTTTCATGCCCTTTCATTTTCGGGAAGATTGGTGTTGGTGATTGTTCAGCTAAATAAGCCAAATGGTTTATTTTTTTGTCTTTATTTAAATTTTTTTCGCTTTTGTTAGTTTTTCGTCAGCTTTTTGTAGATTATTGATTCTTCTTGACGAGAAGAATCTAAAAAGTAAAAAATTATGATCGAAACCTAAATTTTTGAATAAAGACAAAAATAAGCCAATAAGCTAATTTTTTCATCTTAATTCAAAATAATTTGGGTTTCGATCATAATTTTTTACTTTTTAGATTTCTCTTGTCATGACGAAGCAATAATTCATGAAAAATTGACGAAAAACTATCAAATGCTAAACAAATTTAAATAATGATAAAAAAAAGTCATTTGACTTGTTTAGCCGAACAACCAAGCAAACATTGTCAGCCATTCATTGTCAGCCATTCGCATCTATATGTGTCCCACTTTATAATATCCTCCTATGTACTCTAATTTGTTTAAACAGTAAGGAAGTAGATCTCGCAAATATTTTCACCAGAACGAAATCGGCCTCACCTACATGTCCATACCAATCAAAACAAACAAAATTACAAATCCATTTTCTTCGAGCATACTCAGGCTCCGTTCTGAAAACCTTCTTAAAAAATAAGTACTTATTTCATCAACTTCTTATTCCACCTTATTTTTCAAACTCAAATATAACATAAATGAAAAAAAAAAAAATTTTGTTTGCACCGTATTAAAGATCTCAATGAAATCTATCAAACAAGATCCATAGTGATAGGAAAATTATTTGCGTAAACACATGATTTTTGAGCTTGAAGTTGCCTATA
>JAOTQK010000019.1:12994075-13008411 GCA_025642025.1 Rhododendron ferrugineum
CACATCGCTCCTGAAGGTAAAAGAGAAGTGTGAACTTCTCTATAAAGCCCAACCTTCAACTGCTCTCTCCGTGAATGTGTTGTAGCTTTTGCTCATGAGCCATACGCGAGCCGAGTTCGAGCTGAGTACTTACTCTTCGAGCCGAGCTCGAGCTGGGGTAATTTATTGCGAGCCGAGCTCGAGCTGTTCAAAACTCGGCTCGACTCGGCTCGTTTGCAGCCGACTGGTGGGTACAAATTTCAGATTTATTATTGGCAGTAATGCTTTCTCACTCAAAACAGGAAGCCAAAAGATTAAATAAAACATCATTCCAGTTACAAAACAACATAAAAATTGGACATATATTCCAGCTATTCAACTATGCGGTGACAAATAATTGGCCACTATAAATAAGGTACAGGGGGAAACAATTTCGAAAACAAAATCAGCTTGAAAACCCTAGTTTTCAGTATGCTATACATATACAAGAACTCAATGTTAAACAAAGATGTGAAGATTTATCTGGGGAGAATATGATTACTACTATGTACAAAAGGTATTTGCACTACACTGGGAAAAAGGCCTCCCCCTTTCTAAAATCTCAAGCGATGGAGAACTGAACAACTAAGGCAGGTAGCTGTGACTTACGTTGGTTTGTTAGCACATTGTGTTCTATGCATACTTACCATGCCGATATAATGTACAGAAACCCTTCGAACAACAATCAGCTAGACAATGGTGGGAAGTCCTCTTCATCCTTCAGACGGTATGATGATTTATCCATTACCCTGCACGTCCAAAACAGAACAAGGGATGAAATAGAATCCCGGAAATGTCTACCAGCACAAAAATGAATTTAGGGTTCTGTTTGGAACTTGAGAAAAGAAAGGAAAAGAAAAACATTGCTTCCTCCCTTTGTTTGGTTCTTAAAATGAAAGTCCAGAGGAGAAGTCCTCTTCTCCTTTCTTCTTTTGCTTTCACATTCAATTATATGGTATTTCCCTTCCTGTTTCTCTCTAAAACTAAACATGAAGTATTCGAAAATGAATTCTCGGTTATATTTTCTTCATGAAACCAAACAAAGGAAATCACTAGATTCCCTATATATTCTCTCTTCTGTTTATTTCTTCCTCTCCCATTCAGAAGTTCCAAATGAGCCTTAAATTTTCCACAGCTTAACAATTTCTCTTACCTATCCTGATTCGTACCCGGCGTCAGAACACTTTGAGAAGAATCTTGAGTTAACGAAGAGGCAGGAGGAGTAACTGGTCTACTGCTTTCTGACAAGGGCACTACTAATGGAACTTGCCCAACTAACCCAAATTCAACAAATCCCTCAGGCTGGAGATGAAAACCATTAACGTTGTTTTGCACCTGTCTACGAGGGGAACCAGATTCATAGAAACCAAAAGACCCAAACTTCCCATAACCTTGATCAAGAAGTTGTGCTTGTTCACTAGTGCTGTCGATGTGTGGTCCCACTCGCCCATTGCTGCGCGGAGAGGACAGTGGTCCCTGATTCCTTCCCCTTGCAGCATACGGATTCCAGTATGGTGGCCGGTTCTGCAAAAAATAATATATGAAATGAAACCAATACAATGATGATACAACAATTACCTCCCCTGCACGAGTATTAATATAATACTCCCATCCCTCCCCATTTGTTTGTCTATTTTTGGTGGCCTTGTCTCTGTATCGGGATCAACAAATAAGGTGCATTTGTGAATCAAATTCAAAAATATTTCCAACCCATCAAAAGATCTCAACCAGTTTTTTGTAGACAATGTGTTTCAAACTCATATAAAACAAACTAATCAGAGAACATAGAAAATTAACCAATATATAATTTTTTGTGAAAAAAGTTAAAGAAGTTCTACAAATTAAAAGATCTCACTTAGTTTTTGTAGATCAAAACAAACCAAGTCTTAAATCCCCAATCAAGGGTCGGCTACATTAATTCATTTTCTCCATTGTTCTCAACTAGTTTTGTAAAGGGCTTTCAAAATTATCCAATACTAAATGAAGTACAAAATACAGAAAGTTATATGAGATGTTCAGAACAGTGAAAAATGGACGAACAGATTAGGATGGGAGGAGTAATGACGGAAGCTGCAGACGACTATAATATCAAGTGATGCCGTGTTTTCAAATGAATCTTAAAATGCACAAAACACAGAATATGAAAAAAGAGTTTACCGCATTTGGTATATACGTCCCAGTTCCTCGTGGCTTTGGCATCTCTTCAACACCAAAACTTGCACCGGGTATTAGCAGCGTGTTCGGGTGGTAGAAAACAGGTCTGGGGATTGCACCATTGGCATTTGCATTGTGGAACCCATTACGCTTGAACTGATACGAATGCCGAATCGCATCCCATGGAATCTTTGGTTGAAACTGGGAATGCGATCCTGGAGGCACAAGGAAAGCAGGCCCACTTGAGGAGTTCTCGTAGCAAAACCGACCATATTGCAAGCTGTTAAGGTGACTGTCGTAATCCCCACCCAGAGCAGACAAGGACTTCAAATGTTGACGACTTCCTGTAGCTCCCACTGAGATCTTTTCCCGATAGCCAGGATGGAAACTTGCTGTGGAGCAAGCAACGGGGCTAGAGACATATGCAACATCATTTGATCCAACCGTGGTAAGGACCTCATGATTACCAGAAGAAACTCTGTCAACAATTAAACTAGAGTCTTCTAATTCTGTCGTATCGGAGTTTTCATGTCCAAGCTTCCCATTCCCTGATACGGCACCAGAGAAATAGAGATGTGGTGCATGAGGCGCAATTGTCCTTTGAGAGACACTCTCCTCAACACTTGGACGAAGAGCTTGGGAGACACTCTCCTCAACACTTGGATGAAGAGCCTTAGGTGCATCATCAGAAATTTGAAGACCTTGCAGTTTTGAGGTCGAAAGATCTTCTGCATCCCCACAAAAACGGTGTCCCATAATAGCAGTCTTATTCAAAGTATTAGTTTCAGACGACAATCGGGGGCTAACCACTGAGCTTTTCTGGTGTCCACCCAATGATCTACCTACTTTCATCTCCATCAGTGATACCTTAATATCATTACCTCCATTGAGGAATAGTCCATCATGATCCAACGTACATTCTCCATGTAGGTGAATTGAATTGGGATACTTGGATTCAGAAATTGGCTTCTCTTCAAGGGACAACTCATTTTCTGAAAATGACAATGTGGGAACGAAACCATTGTCACCAGACATGGGAACTGGATCTTGAACATCAGGCCTCTGTCCACCTCCATGCCTATCCAACATGTTAGAGAAAAATTTATGGAGTTCACCACATATGTTATCTTCTGGCAGCAAAAGTATTAGCCCAAGTTTCCTGGCCCCATATGTGAAAGCACTCTTTATTCGATAGAAGTTCCCTGCACAGAACAGAACAGTTCACTTCTAGCATCATTGTTGTTGTATTTGTTTATTTTCTTGCTTTGAACATATAGACAGACCGGTCGTCATTATCTACCACTCAGAATAACCACATTAATAAATGGAGAGACGCTGAGAACATCTGAGAGTTTGGGGATGAAAGACTCCATGACAAACCAGGCAATGTATCTCTGATGTTGGAAACCAAGAAGACACATGCACAATGTAGATGATGTGTTCTACTCCCTTCGTTCATAATTGAGAGTCCCTTATTCCATTTTGGGATGTTCAAAAATGATTGTCCCTTTCCAAAAATAGAAGTAGGAATTTGATAAAATTCCAAAAGTGTCCCTCATATGTGAATACAAATGGTGCAAAATAGGTAGAATATAGGGGTAAGGATGGAAAGTAGGTGTAATGATTACATGTTCCCTAAAAAAGTTGGAATTCCTAAGAGGGACTCTCATCTAGGAACGGTGGGAGTAATATTTTCCCCGAAATGCTCAAACTGAAAACCACACGATTCACATTCTCAATGAGTAAAAGTATTATATTTAACAAGCTAACTTCTCAAACACAATTCAGCTAATTTTTTCCACATCAGCCAATAACACAGAAGTTGTTTTTTAATAGACTCACATCCCACAGTGGTGCTCCATGTGCAAATTTCAACTAAATTTCATGCATTAAACAGTTCATGAATGGAACATATCCAATCACCTCATAAGTAAACCAATTACAAACCCTTAATTGCCTCATCCGCAATGAGGTTGAGAAAAAGAGGAATATGCATTTGTACCTTTGCTGACACTGCGGCCAAGGTTGTTATTTTGCTTTAGTGGATCAACTATGTTGAGGTGCTTTTGAGGAAATAACCGTGAATTTGTATCAACCGTCCTTGAAGGAACTGAGAACATGTCAGCACAGTCCCTAAGAAAATCATCACTAAACAGTAGATCACTCCCACCATTGTCAGGCTTCTCAGCTGCATAATTGACAGAAAACTCTCAATCAAATGACAAGAAGACCTATATGATGTGGGACCAATGTTAGATGTTGCTCACCCACGATCTCCGGCAATATAGGGATTGGACCAGTTAACCGAACGCAGTTATTGTCCCAATCGAATTTGCTAAAATGGTCCAAAAATCTATAAAGAACCTAAAATTCAACAGCGCAGTCATAAGTCAATTGCATGTCAAATATACTTGTTCAACACTGGTACAGATTGCCATGAGAACTCACAGCTAAAGGACCATTCAAAGTTGAATGGAAACGATGGAAAATGTATAGAACCAGTGTCTCCAAAGCGTACGTAGAAATCAAGCCATGATGAGCTCCAAGGATTCGACTTTCATAATAGCACCATGCCTTAATCAGTATGATACTGCGTTTAAAGAGATTGTCATTGCCAATTAGACGATCAACCTGTATAAGAAGAGGCAACATATATGTGAAATCCAAAGCCAATAGATTCCACCTTTACATTCAAACTAACAACGAGATAACATAAGCATGTTGACAGCCCACCTGCATCAAGACTTTTTATATCATTAACAGAATCAAACTTTTTTTTTTTTTTGATAAGTGATTAATAGAATCAAACTTATTATCAGCAATCAGCACAAAATGTTACCAAAGAGCACAGTCCACATCTGAATTTACTATACAACAGAGTGAAATAAAACTAAGCCATTCAAAATAGTCTCTTTTTTTTTTAATATATAACTCAAGGTGTCCGGGCTAGCATACGTGCACCACAACTAATCCCTCCCGGCCCAATCCCACCATCTCCACCAGTGGGAAGGCCAATTAAATGTGGGAAAAATCCCGCATGGACTTAATTATGTGTAATCGAACTAGTTTCAATTGCATCGTGCTAGATCAGAAGTGTTAAAGTGTACCGTGTACCATTTATCAAACCATTTGACCAAGATGGGAAATTACAAGGATAACAGTATCTTGTCATCCAGACCGACAAAAGCTTCTAATGCCATTCTGGATGAATGTGTCTTAATGGGCTAATGGATTTCTTTCCTTATTAAGTAGAATCAGATTACGATCACTGATATTTACCTTGAAAATCAGCAAAACTGTAAAACGCCATGGATGTTAAAAGTATTGACAGTTTCAAAACATGAGCGGTAGAGAGTAAACTACAGCTCTGTTGTGCATATTTATAAATATATGAAAATAAGAACTCAAAACTAACACTCTCGGGGAAAAAAAATCAACCAATCTAAATCCTCAAAGGTTCAGAGGTCAGACCCTGAAGCGATAGCAAGTGCTGCCACCCCAGCCTGGTATAAATGGTAGCCGTTTGCACTAGCACGATCTTCCAACCGATGTCCAAAAGATAAAAACGAGCTCATCAATCTAGCTATTATAGAAATGTGCGTCCATCTCTCTAAAATGGTAAAGACACCCAAATGAGTAACGACTATCAATTTCGGGTTTACAAAGAATGGGTTCCCCAAAATGTATTCATGGACAGATTGCTTTAGTAATGATTCTAATGAATGAGTCAGTTTTCTTTCATTGACAAGTATTACCAGTTACTTCTTAATAAGGGGCATCTTTAGAGTTGAGCATTTAAGAGGGTAGCCTACCTTCTCAAGAAAGCATAGTGTACAGAGCCCTCCTAATTGATTGAAGGAGATATCCACCACAATATTCTGTACCATGCATTTCACCAGTTTAACCTGCAAGAATCCATAACAATTATTATCGACTCACAAGCAGCTACAATGTGGTATAAAAGATAGAAAAAAGCACAAAATGACGAAGAACAAGAGCACTGCCTCAAATTAGAAGAAAAAACGGTATTACCCAATTAGATCATATATTAGAACTCAAGAAATCGAAACCAAGACAATCACAACTTGAACAGGTCCACAAGCTTTAGGCATTGATGATTGGAGAGAGGGTTTAAAGTCTTGGGCATAGGTTTCGGGGCTTGTAAAGAACGAATTCAACACGTGACATTAGGTGGTGACGATTGATGTAATGCAAACAGAGGAGAAATAACAGAAATTCAGTAAAGAAAACAAACACAGAGAAAAGTACCAGACTCCACAAGGGCTTCCGTGATATCCACACCCAAACCCTCACTATAATAAATGAACTTCAGTCGACTCCAAATATCCATGTAAATCACAAGGTGCAGTTTAATAGACACTAAAGTCGTTCATCATGCTAAAGCAGAATAAGAGGTACCCCTAGAGACACACAAACACCAACTACAAGTCACCACTCTACATAGTTGCCAAACCAAAAAATACAATTCAAGAAGAGCTTCCAATCTATAAGGTCTAGCATGCCATACACACTTCTTCTAATTACTTTGTAGACCTACATGAAGACCAGACTATAGATAAGATTGTTTTCATTCTCTTGGATTCTCTAATGCACAGTTTGTCTGCAATAGGTTGGTACACAATGGCAAGCTTTCATCATATTTTCTTTCAGGGTGTGTTCCACTAAACCTTCTTAAAAAATAAGTACTTATTTTTAATTTTCAAACTTAAAAATTAAAAATAATGTATTTACAAAAACAATTTTTTGAATTTTTTTGCACTGTTTAAAAGATCTCATCGAGATCTATCAAACAAGATCCATATTGCACAAAAAATTATTTCAATAAGTCCATTATTTTTAAGCTTGAAAATTGCATTGGACAACGGCCTAGTTTTTATGAGAATAAGAGTTCCAATGTCCCCTCAAATGCCTTTCAGGTGAGCTTCAAGCCGGACCTACTGGAACAAGTGATGGACCATCGGTGAAGTGGGGTGCTTAGGTGCCCATCTTTGGCAAAGATCAGAAGTTTGTCTTTCGAAATACAAAGGACGCCGTGGCTTGAGCTAGAATTGAGTCCACTCGAGCACTCTTTGAGCGGGCCTCATGATATGCGCAACAAATCTTGTTTTGGAAACTAGATCAATGTGGAAGTGAAATAGGATTCAAGTAGGGCAAGAAGACTAAGTCTAATAGATCAAGGAAGCCGAGCACCCTAATTAGATGCTACATGCAATGCAAGTATACCTTGGAGTCATGGTTTTAAATCGTCGGGAAAAGTAACGGTATTGGTGATACGGCCATATATCAGCCCATATGGCACAGTATCGGTAGATACAATGGTAAATAACGGTATCGGAGGTCTAAAATCTCGTTACATAATGGCCGATGCGATACGTAATGGCCTTCATTTAAAACCCTACTTGGAGTGTACCAGATTGATAACTTCATCTTTTGGTCTACTTCCTAAGCTCTAACAATCTCACACTCAGTCTAATCTAACAAGCGCATTCCAACACATCCAAAGTTCCACACTACAAGGCCAACTTTTGTCATGTAATTGTCACCAAACTCACCACTTACCTAAATTTCAACCAAACAGATACTTCCTTCGTCCCCAAATAAGAGTCTAGCATTTCATTTTGGATTGTCCCTTAATAAGTGTCCATTTTGAAAAGCTAATGGGTAAAAGCTTGTACAATTGTCATTCTTTCCTTCTGAAAACTTAATGGGTAAAAGTGGAGGATAATTTTGGAAAGTGGAGGTAAAAGTTGATGTGAAAGGTGTAATGACGTTGTCTCTTTAATAAGTTGGAAATATAAGTTTTTTTTTTTTTTATCCGGTTGGAAATATGAAGTTGGACACTTAAAAACAGACGGATGGAGTATGTGGTATAGCGTAATTTTGTTTTAACAAATTCAACATGATAAGCACATTAACTCCTGAGGGAAGAAATTATTGTGTTCCCCTTTCTAGGGTTAGACTCTCTCAGCTACCATTCACTAATTTATTTTCTTTCATTGAATAACACAGTCCCTTTCCTATAAACACACGCTACCATTTTGTGAATTTTAGAAGTGTGACGAGAGTAAACCGCAAAAAAAGAGTAACTTAATTGTTGTGACAATATGGATTCTTAATACCTTTGAAAAAGCCATGAGACACAAGTTCTTTATCGAATCACAAATCTGGTTTAGTCTTCACGGCAACATGGAAAGAAAAACTCCCACTCGAATATTATCTGGTTTCTACTATCTAGTACTTTATCTTAAGCAAAATTCTTATTGTTCCTTAAATTATTGACATACTGACAGATTCTTTCTACCAACTAATTGAAACGTCAAGCATGCTGAATTGCTAAAAATGAATGGACGTGGCAATACAACAAGGAGATTAAGCGAAGATGTCCTCCGTTTCTAATTTGGCAAATATCTTCAAAATATATCCAGGGTAAAAGCTAAAGAAAACCTCAGCCCGAATGAGCTGGACATCCTTCACTATGAATTCAGCAGCCGAATTTTGATCTTCTGCTTCAAGGACAGATACCACGTCATTCACCATGGCTTCTTCAACACTTGAACCACCAAAGGCTGTCAAATCAATGTCTCCGTCTGGAAGATATGTTTTCAGTGGTACAGATCCAAATGGGAAAACCTGAAAATTCGTCTAAGTTAGAACTTTTAAGAGATTAGGTCTTGCAAGAGAGCAGGTCTTGTACAAATTAAAATCAACTATAAGACAAATGGAAAGTCAAAATAACGAAAGGCTACAGATATAGAGGAAATATACAAATGATTTACAAACTAGGAGTATCACCAATAGTTGGAAATTTCATCACCAACACGCAGTTAATATAAGCAATTTCAGCTGAAAATTTCACTTCAATTAATTTGATTTCAATTAACATTTTAAACATGGCAATAAGAAATTTATTTTGGCATTTTCATCTTAATTCTCATTGAATGGTCCTCTGTTTTATTCACCGATTTCACTGAACTCCAGAGAAATGGATATGTCCTTGTGATTAAGAATACTTCCAAATCTTTTACAATTAACCCAAAGACTCAATGAAATCGGCAAATGATACCACTTCTAAATCAGTTTGTCTCTTTATTTTTGGAGTGGAACCCTATTCTAACCTAGACCTATTAATCTCAATATGTTTTCAATATCCATTAACATACATTATGAAAGCATATGAAGAACTGATACCTGTTGGGATTTTCCCACGTTAACTGATTGAAGAAAAGGAAAATTGATGGTTTGTGGTGCATTTAATTGGCTCAAATAAATGTGCTCACTGGAAGTCCTCTGGATGGGTGAATCGCCGGCTATTTTCAAAGGACCATTTGTGGTGCTTGGCTCTAGAGCCCTCTAGGAATTTCAAGAGTTTGTTTTGCTTGTAGAGAAGTATTGTCCATGTCATGTATTTAAAGGGGTGCATGTGTACTATGAGTGTGTGTGCCGTGTGAGTTAAAAAAATATATAAGTGAGAGGGCAGTCCCTTCGGGGGCTACCGGGTACACCGACTGTGAGGTGAGAGGAGAGTAGATGTGAGGGAAAAATAGATATGTGAGCCATGGTATTAGGAGCTCGAGGAGAATTTTTCATCTCACATTGTAATCTCATGTTTTTCATATAGTGGAACTCTCTCTCCCTCCGTGGAATAGGCATTGGGGCCAAACCACGTAAACAATTGTTACGCTTCCGTTGTGGTAGAGATTGGGTATAATCCCAACAATAACCACCAACAATTTCAAACAAGCAAAATAAATTCAATGTAATCCGCAAGTTATAGAACTTCTAAATCAGCTTTTACTTATGGGACAATATTCCAACGTTTACCATATTGTTTTGAGTTCAAATAAAACTCAACAAGCATGCGAAAAAGTTACAAGAGTCACACGAATGGCTCCATGTATTCGGAAAAAAATATGCAAGCTGAACCCTTCACAAGTTATGATAACTGATCAGTTGTTTATGTTTTAATTACGTAATTAGAGGTGCATGGTAAAGAACTTTTCTAATTCTCCACCAGTGTTCTAAAACAAAGAATTAATTGGCGATTAATCGTTGGCGGGGGCCTATTCGATTAGGTCCGACTAACGATTAATCGCCAATTACTAATTAAAATGCAATGATTAATCGCTCGAAGGTGGCTGACTGCCTAACTAGCTCCTAGCGACTTTTAGAACATTGTTCCCCACCCCCCTTCTTTCTCCCGCAATGATGCTTTTTACAATGCACACCCTTCATTCCTTTTCCAGTAGCCCATCTTTCCCATTTGAGATGTGAGTCACACTTGATTGCATGGGTGTGGACTATTTCAACAGCCTCTCTAAAGAAGTTAGTATATACGCACTTCATAGAAAAAGCTGAATGATTTTACCAAGTTAGCAAAGCAATAGCTTTACATAGTTTAGGCAGCAATTAATCACCCAACAGTCCTGACTGGAGGGATGAAAAGTGACACTTGACTCTCATTTTGCAACGCCAGCAAAGAATTTACTTCCTTGCACACTCTTCTGCTATGCTCTTGTTCCACAATGGCTAAACGAGGATGCAAGTGGCTTTCTAGTTTAATCTCTTTATAAAAGCTAATGCTTTGTTCTTGGTTCCGCAGCAGCTAAACAAAAATCAGAAAGGCAAAGTTGTCTTGGTTATAGAGAACCACCAAATTTTCATGATCCACCGTCGAACTTGTACCGATCCCAATCCTAATTCAAATGGCTTTGATCAAATCGGTACGTTGATTCTGGTTCGATCCAAGCTCTCTCATTTAATTGCTCGTTCAATGAGCACAGTGCACAATTTAATGTGTCTAGTACTTGGGTTGGGTAGAGCAAGGATCAAGGGAGATAAGCCAACTATTGGGACTGTGTGCCACAACATATGGTGAATATTGTCAAGGAGTGAATGGCTAGGAAGGGGGAAGAAGCAGGGAATATGAATATTTCAACGATCATGACAAGGACGGTAAAAGTAACCAAGGCAATCAAGGACTAAGGCAACTATATTAGTTTCGCATTGTGAACCAACCCCCTAAAGCGAAATAGGCACAAGGAAAGAGCAATAAACAAACCAGCCTGCAAAAACGAAACGGCCCCTCTGTAACCAACCAGAGCTACTAGAGCTAAAAGCTGAGGTTGGTCATAGATCTCGTCTGACGGAGGCAAGGTTTTGCTCGAAGAGAACCATGAAGGCATGAACAGATTTGATACTAGGGTGTCATTATCAAACCAATTAATATAAGAATGAGAGAAAGAGAACCCTCGTCCTGTAGTAGATTAAATAAGTGAGGCCAAAACACCAAATCAATCTTCGTCACGACTCACAAACCTATAGGCAAAGCAAAATGTCAACATCTCTGGCCACAACTTAGCATGTAGGCCGTCTCATATGAACACTAGATTCCCTGACATTTCTAGCCACAAAGTTCAATTTTTTTCCTCCAAAATATTAGCAATAAGTTTCATACCAATATCGTATGCATCAACACATGTTATAAAATAGTCATACTCATACCAAAGGCATATACGGTGATGATCTCAATTTACTCCCTGTTAACCTCTACCTCTTAATCTACGATTCAAAGTAACCTGAGCAACAAAGAGTGTCCTTTGAGACTTCTGAAGCAATCTACCGACTTTAACATGTCCAGAACAAGCCAATTGTTTTCAAGATGCTCCAACTATGCTCCATAACTAATGAAGTAGCAAGTTATGTTACATGGTTTCGAAATACAAGTATGCGTCAAACTGTCGGATTCTCCTAATTCTCATGTAAGGACATGCCCGATAAGGTGACACTTGCAGAATATCAAATTTTGAGTGATGAGATTTCTTACCTTTGTTAAGGTAACATGTGTATACAAGGTGATATAGTCCATTTCTCATTTTTTCAAATACTGAATAAGTTTCCAACTGTGCAGCTAAAATGTCAGATAAGTATTCCACACCCTTACTCCAGTAACTGTCAATTGTCATTAGAAGAGCCAGTAAAGTACTATATATTCGTCTTACATCAAACAAAACATAAACTTTCCAAAATCATTCCAAAAGACATCACCACTGACATCAGAAAACACAAAATACATATAAAGACATTGCATTTAGAAGGATGCCACGAACAAAAATCTATAACACTACCCTGGACAAAACTGCAATCAAGGGGCAGCTTCAAGATTTCCATTCAGCAGTGACAAGGTAAAGAAATTTTTTGTACGAAGTTCTGTATAAAACATACATATTTATTTTGCTTTAAAATTCATTGAGCCTGTTTCTCTTGTTTTGCTGAGCTATATTTATCACTTATTCACAAATTTAAGTGCATTTTTATTTCCATTGGTTACGTATAAGTAATTTAGTGCCAACAATATTAAAAGAAATCAAAGCATATGTAAAAAAAATTCAAAATTTTACTGCATTTTTTGAACCAGGGGTTCGCTTGTAACCCGTGCAGCCGCTGGATGCACATGGACACACATACATCGAAGGGCCTAGACTTTTTTGTTGCATATATGAAATGCTCACCTCGCAACCAACACAGCCTCTAATTAACCTCTGAACATAATCTATAACCTTCCTCCTCCTCTTCTCCGACTCCACAGTGGGCTGAACCCGGCACAAAATCTCCTGAGTCGCTTCCTCTGCTATGGCCCACCGCTCGGACCCAATTGACGACGGACTCGGGTTGGACGGCGGTGGCGACGGTGCTCTCCTCTCTTCCGCTGCTGCGCCGATGCTTGATCGGAGATCGCCCATTAAAGTGCACCAGAAAAAACCCCTAAAGAATTAACAGCACCACCACATCTCTCTGGTCCCTGATCAAGATCGTTAGGTTTAGGGTTTGGTATGAATGCAACAATTTGTAGAGAGAGAGAGAGAGAGAGAGACGGAATATGGAGCAGAAATGTGGTGTTTGAATGGGTTCTGGAGATCTTTTCAAAAAATGGGTTCTGGGGTTTGAAGGAGAAAGGTTCAACCCTGCAAAAAAAAAATTATAATCTTTTTTCCAATTCCTCTGCAATTAAAACCTTTGTGAATTCCCGGAATTTTTCATATCCCGTCGTCTGTTCAAATCTTTTACAGTAAGTTTTTCATATTGGATTTTATTTTACTCCAATTTCTAGAGTGATTTTCGCACGCCCCATTTTGCCAACCACTCTCTTCTTTACTACGTGCACTCCTGTTTTGGGCAGCATTAGGAATTAAATTACCAGAAAGCCCATCATTTTAGAGAAACTACCAGAAAGCCCATCATTTTTAGAACAATTACCAGAAAGCCCATCATTTTTACCGTGAGCACTTTGTATTCTACTGTCAATAAAACAATGGGTACATCATTTGGTGTACACTAAATGTACACCGCATTATGTGAGCCCATCTTATGGTCCTACATAAATGATTGGAGCCGTTCAATTTATGTAAAATCACTGTAAAAAAATCAGCTCAGTCGGATATCAATAAGAGGTTGGTCAGTTCGTTGCTCGATTTTCTGATAAGAAATTGAGTACAGAATCGATCAATTTCTTAAAGATATCCGACCAAGCTGGTTTTTTAGAGGACTTCTAAGAAAAGTATGTTGAACAAATTGAGGGGATTTGATTATTTGTGTGGGGCTCTCATATGAATCTCACATAACGCTACAAATGGTGTACCATATTATTTTTCGCACACCAATAGAGTACGGATCATAAAAATAAGAGTATAAAAATCACTCCATCTTTTTATTTTCTCTTTCACCTTTCTTTGTTTCTTTTTTTTTTTTTTGGGTAAAATTGCGTTTACCCTTTTTACGTCAATTGTGTGTGTACTCTTGTACTACTTCATCATAGAGGTGTCAAACGGTCCGTGCCATGTCGACCTGACCCATTTAGCTTCGTGCCACGCGTGCATTGTGTCGTGTCTTGCCGGCCTATTTATTTAAATCGTGCCTTGTCGTTTGCAATCATGTTGTGCCAGGCCATTTACTTAAATCGTGTTGTATCGTGTCGTGCCGCTTTTCAATCGTGTTGTGCCATACCGGCTCGTTTACTTGATCATGTCGTGTCGTATCGTGTCGTGCAGTTTACTTGGTCGTGTCGTGCCATTTTTAATCGAATAAAAATTGATATTTTTTTTTAAAAATCTTTGTTACATAAAACACAATGTTTTGTGGCACATACT
>JAOTQK010000019.1:13204452-13216240 GCA_025642025.1 Rhododendron ferrugineum
TACACCGGCGGTGTAAATAATTTAATCTCCTTAAATTATTAGATTCATTTCAGCATCTATGCCTCAACTCCTGATTCGAAAACTATTTATGATAGGTTATGGAGACCTACCCAGATGAACGGGCAGTGAAAATGCTACTCTTCCCAAAAACGGGGGGTTCCTGTAGAAACAAATCAATCATTACCTTACATGAGCTACAAGGCAGCATTCAAAATCCAGAAAAATCATAGTTTCAGTGACCAATTTCTACAACTGCTGGCTTCTGAAAGGAAGCTACATCTGGCTTAGAGGCTACCAATGCTTGTGCAACCACCGTAAATTTTAAAATAGAAAGGGATACAAACATAAAATAGTTCACAAGGGAAATTAAACCTGACTTCATAAAGGAGCCTTTATGCCAATAAATCAACATGATAACTGAGTGCACTGATCTACCAATAAGATAAGAGCAATCAATAGGGTTTTTTAAATATGAACAATCATGTAAAGTCTGAAAAGGATAGGCATTTGCAAGAAAAATGTATAAATTGCTCAATTCCAAGATAACTTTAAGTAGTTAATCTAGGTCTTGCTCTACAGTGACACACTTGCTACAGATCCCTCATTTCTAGCGCATGTTGGATTTACAAAAGATCATTTAACCGAAAAAGGTAAAAAGCATTTCCAGTACTGGGGAAAATATTCTTACTTCATATTCTTCAAATTCATGGTCTTCAATAGAGACAATGCTTGGCTTCTCACTGAGGGGTGGGTAGAGCATGTCCTGTACCACTTCCCAGGTAAGCTTCAGCTCTAGAGCATCTTGGCTATCAATGAGCAACCTCTTACTTTTCAACCCTATATTTCGGCTTTTTTTTCTCTCTGGTACCAGCATTGACGTGGGCTGCAAACCATCTTTGGGATCAATTCCATGCTTCTCCATGATGTTCCAGCTGAAATCCCCACCAGCTGAATTCAAATGTTTTGACAGTGCATTCAGATGGGGATCTGTGCTTCCCTTTAGCGACTGAAGAAGGCCAGAGTAACCACTAATTATAGGAAGATTCTCAACAACACCCAAAAAGAAAGGTTCTCTAGAAAAAGCACCATTAGCTATGCGAGATACATGAGTGGCCTGTTTATTTAATAATTCCTAAATCAATATTATATTATTCAGGTGATCCAACATGAAAACTGGCTGTGACTTGCGAGTATGTGGATGCAAATATTAGAGGACTAATACTTATTCAAGAAAAATAAGAACTCCCACAAAGGGGATTACCTGCATAGCCATAGCGTTTGATGCTTTTCGAAAGCCCATTAGAAGTTTTCCTTCTGGGTCCCTGCGGCTGAACGTCACTGCCAAAAAAGGGCGGAAAAAATGGAGGATTGATAAAGAGTAGAAAGACTGCATTACAAAAGGGTACAAACATTATCTTATGACTGGCATGACCCTTTGTATGTAAGACGAGGTAATTGACGAAATTCTCTGACATTAGATATTGCGTTGTAGATCATATTAGATCCGGGGCATCAACAAGTACATTGCATAAGGCACTAGTCTTAAAGAGAATAGGATCAATGAGATATTACAAAGGAGAAAAGCAGGGGCTTGGTGAAAATAGTCATAGCATCTGATAAGTACCAAACTCTGACAAAATGCGAACAAGTTATGTAAGATATTTACTCATTACACGAGCGAAAAGCTTCAAAACCATTAAAGCCCTGGCAAGAGCAGTTCTTATTACAGCCATTCAAAGAGATTGTGAATGCCATTTATAATCAGTGAATAAGGGAACTTATGATACCCGTATCTCCAGCTTGTAATTGCATGGACTGTATGCAAGGGGTTACGCCCTCCAAAACATACATTCTGCTGTTATTATTGGGCCAAAACCTGAACTGAAAAACCCATTCTTTGCCTTTTACATCTTGAATCCTCAATGGAAGGCCCTCTGGCTGAGAGATAGGTGGAAAATATGCCTGCATATTGATCCAGTTTAACTCATAAATACAGCTCTGGTTCATCAACACGAAAACTTCCAGGTCAACTCAAAAAGTAAACAGTTAGTATGATACCAATAGCAAAATGGTAAACTTACTTCAGCACATGCTTTTGGGAGAACTAAACGACCAATTCGACCAGCATCACTAGCACTGAGAACCTTTTCGAACAATGGCACAATGGTTGAATTCGAGCTTGAAGATAAGATAATTAAGGAATTGCCAGTCACATCTGATAATAAAAGCATGAAGACAATATGGTTCTATACTAGAAAGGACACATCTACTAACCTCGCGTAACCGTGTCTGACTTATGCCGGACCTGGACATGACATCACACAACATGCACCAGACACATGTCGAATACTCGTAAATATGAATTGTATTTTTTTAGTCAGACACACTGGGACACGCTAGGACACATTTGGCAAGCATTTGTACACGTTAAGTACACATTAGGAGGTCATAATGTAATTTTTGAAACATGGGCCAGCGTTGATATTGCTGAATGCTTAGTTCATGAGTACTGGGCGCCTGTTGATTGAATTTTCTAAAAGTCAATATTAAATGGAAAAAAATCCTGATTGGATGGAAATAATGTCTTTAATTTTAAATAAATTCATAGGATATATGTAATATAGACCAAAAAAAATAGTATCCAGCAAGTTTTCCAATATTTGGAAAAATGACGTTTTCGCATCTCCGTGTCCCATGTCCGTATCATGCTTCATAGATTGTATAATAGTAGATGATAATGGTGAATCATAACAATGTAACAAAATAACAAAAATCATGGATACTCCCCAGATATCAGCTGTAACTCTTGGTCTGTTATCCTTGGCCAATAACGAGGAAGCAACTGATTCTTCACTCGTCCTTCAGCAGGTGGCCGTGCAACACGTATATGTGAGCCCATAGAAGAATTTATCTCCAATCCTGTAGCAAGGGCAGACTTGTGGGGTTTTGGCAAAAGATGACGAGACCTTGAAAGTTGATGAAAGGAAGAAACTGTTTTGCCTAAGTTCCTCTCTTCAACAACTACACCAGTAAAGGGATTTGGTATTCCTGAAGGAGAAGCCAAGGCAATAGTCAAATTTGTCTGGGCCAACGATCCATACATGTCTTTTATCCCCATGTTTTCTCTACATATGTCTACTTTGGCTGATTCAGATGATCCATCAGAAGCTTGATTGAAATTAGATGAACTCGTGTTTCCAACTTCAGCTTGAGGAGGGAAGACTTCTTCCTCTTTGGTTCGTTCACCATTCGCAAAATCAATGTGAGTTGGAAGCAACTCTTTCAAGGCATTACATTCTTCACTCTTTTCCAGCCTCTTGCGATTTATTTCACCATTACTGGTATCTACTTGATGGTCTACAGAAGTCAATCGCATTTCACCATCCCCATTCGTTGTTGACAGGCTGATTCCTTTAGGCTTTTCATCATTTGACATCTGAGTGAGAGGAGCACCATAAATACCAAAAAGAAAGTCTTACCAATGTATCAGGAGGAAAAATCTCCCAAAATTTCAAACAAAAAGTTATCTTACTGTAGTGATGTCCAATATAGCAACAAAGAACCAACTGATACTTGTTCAGAAAAAATTTAAAAACTTACAAAGAAATCTTAAAACAGGAAAGTTGTCAGCCTATAATGGCAGGTTAACTATAGAACATTATTATTATTTTTTCTTCCGTTGTGGTTGAAACAAGGGGACTAGAGGCCCCAAAGATGTTGACAGACATCGGGATACCACCTGGCGTTTACCATGGAGTATTTTCATCTTACATTCAACCCTACCATTTTGAAGAGATCAATTAATAACTCTGATTTGAGAATTATATAGAGACGACAGTCAACGAAATTTGTGCAGCTGTCTCACTTAGAAACTGGAGCCTCTAGATTACCAATCTCTCAAATTCTAACACTACAAACACTCATTTATTTACAATCGACACCATTAATATGCCAATGCATATCGCAATTCCATAGATAAAAGATGATAGTTTAGATTTAGCAATACTAACACAGTGCATACGACAAAAACTATAACAAGATACTAATTATTTGTGCTGTCTGACAGAAAACTGAAAACATATATGAGTTGCTCTTACAGGTTGAAGTCCCGAACTTCTTGTGCACCCTACGCATTTCACCCCACCACAGTCAAGTAGCTCAAGCAAAGAGCTGGAAGCAATGCATCCACAATGAAGGCGCTGCCAATGAAATCAATTTCGATTTTCTCAACACAGCAACAAGAAATGAGTGAGGTTGTCACTAGCCTAGGGACTGAAAAGTAGGGGTGATGGAGGTAAAGAAAATAAATCTAAATAATCACTCAATTGGCTGACCTTCCCACACGAACTGCAATCCCTCCAGCCAGTATCTTTTGTATGGAATGTGTCACAGAAGACTAGTTGCTCATAAACAGGCCTGGAGTCAATGCAGATGCTACGTTTAAGAAATTTCATTAAGAAAAAAATCCATGCTCTCCTATAAATGATAATTAGCAGTATGTCATTAACCATGGTCAAGAAGGAAAATCTCAAAACAAGACAATGCCCAACAAAGTTCTAAAGAGCTCTCTTAGGCTGTTAGGAAAAAACTTCTCATTTATTAGTATGCAATACGGCTGGCCAGATACAAGAAATGGACCCAAGCTACTTCACCTGGGTACTCCAATATGTATGTGTAATGTCCTGTACCAGACACGATATGTCATGGAAAAGGGTTGGCGAGTCGTATAACACATTTACATGACAGTATCTACGGGAACTCCTTCTACCAGCTGTGATTTCATGATTTGTTCCTCAGTGTCGTTTAGATTACTATAGTTACCTCATTTCTGCTTTTTCAAATGCACATCAAGCACGTCAAACTCTTGTTGGATCAGGTTTTCACCTTTATTGTTCAAACAGAATCCCATAGCATGCTTGATATAAGTGGTCTTGCTAATTGATTTTTGCAAATCTAAAGGTTTAGATACCGTTTGTGGTTCTTTCTAGGAAGCAAAGGTTATTTTTTTCTTTTTCTTTTTTTTTGGTACAATACAGTGATGAAATCTTTGCAGCTTGCAGCGGCATACTGTTAAAAAATACTTGTTGATTTGTTCAATGACGAACTTCCTTCTAACAAGTGGCTGAGAGTTAGCAAGCAACCTTGGCCTCTTGGCAGGAGGTTCGTTGTCCCCCCCTTTTCCGGTCTGGATGCAGTATGGCACATTGTTGTCAAGGGCGAGAGGCGCACCAAGGTGCAAAGTTCTGCTGGGGTTGAGGCGAGAGGCGCAAGGCGAGGCGCGTGCCTTTTTGAAGAAAGGTGCACCTATGCAAAATAATAATAATTGTTATGTGCGCTTTTTTAAAATAAGCTCGCTTTTTGTGCGTTTTTTGAAAGAAAACGCACTTTTTTGCGCCTGGTCGCTTTTCTCGCCTTGTCACTTTTTTGTGCTTTTTGCTCACCTTTTTCAAGTCGCCTCTCCTGGGGTCAGCAAGGCACTAGGGGTGCGCCTCGCCTCGCCTTGCACGTAGGCGCGCCTTTGACAACTACTATGGCACCAGAACTCGAAGCTACGATCAAATCCAATTTGGTCTGGTCCTATCCGACCCAACCCCTGAACTTAGAACGGCTGGCCTGTTTTGGATGGTAGAACGGGGGGAGGGGGAATCGTGCCCATTCTCTCTCCGGGCACGAGCAGGAACATCCAAATTTAAGACCGGGTACATGACGTAACGACACCAAAAAAAATCAGGCCGAAGTTCTAACAGACTCTCCCACATGTACAGCTACTAGCACTCACGGGATTGTAATTCCACTCACGGAACAAGCAAGCCAGGGGTTCCAAAGAAAGGGGGCACTTTCACTGAGTTGCTTACCTGCTTCATCTGAGAGTCCGTTAGTAAGAATCAAACTTCAGTCAATCGAACACTGAGTAGTTACCTTTTTGCTAAGGATACCACCTGCTGTGGGCTTCCCAAGTCAGTTGGAGTCCACAATGAAACCCTTAGACATTGTATACATTTGATATTTGCATGGGTGAAGTGCATATAAATGCATATAAAGATGACTAACGGATCGGTTATGGAGGATCTACAAAGGGACCGGGAGGGCTACATGTCCAGCCTCGAGTTATCAAGATTTATAGTGCTGCCCATGATAATTAAACATGTTTTCAATTTGACCCTCTAAAAGTTCATTTGAATCCCCTTTATCTTTTATAACCCGTCTCTTCTTTTGATGCCTCGACAAAACTCAAGTTTAATTTGCTAAAGAAAATCCATCATTTCATACTCTTTCCATTCATGCTACTATTACTATCTCTATTGATATTATCTCAATTCTCTTTCTTTTTGCGTTTTTACTCTCGTCTCTACACTTGTAGTTCACCACTCTTTGTAGTTGTGCACAGTATACAGTTGAAAGTGTAAAATTTATCACATTTTGTGCCATCATCAAATCCATCATGTGAAGTCGGTTTAACCTATTTTCGGCCCTCCCGGTTTTTCTAGCTACGCTCCTCTAGATAGATGTATGAATAATTTGTCTAAGAAAATGAATATCTATTGCTTAAGTTTAGCACCTTTGAGCCAGAATCATAGCTCCAACCCTGCACACGCATATTACTACGATTTTTATTTTTTGCCAACTGAGAGAAAATCCCCAGACACTTCCATTCTTTAGGTAGGAATCTTCTACTAGGGGTGATGATCCGCTCTCACACAAATCAATGCAAGAACTTTGTCTAAGCGTCGCTCCTATCACGACAGAATAGAAACTCTAATACAAATTAATCCAAAGCAACAAAATTAAACCTACAAAGCCAGAGAAAATCTTTAGTATCCATAAGTAATAGGCGCTCCAGCCTTGGACTCTTCTCTATATCTTCGCTCCCCCAGCCCTGAGCTTCTGCAACTATCGTGCATTTGCAAACCCACTCTCTTTGACAAATAATTTAAGAGTGGAGGATTTACTAGCAATAAGTGAAAAAGTTCGTTCTTTTCAATAAGCATATCCTGGTATCACTTTTCAGCATTCAAAATATGACATTTTGGGAGCAATAATACAATAAAACAAATGCCTTATGATGTCGAGGCTCCAAACAAGCAAGGGAGTTAGCCTAATGGTTGGTCCCCCTCACACCCCAATTGGTGAGGCCAGCAGTTGGATTTCCATATTTTTCCCATCCCCTCATCCCTAAGCTGTGCTAGGCTAGAATTGGTATATTTCTTAGTAGAATTTAAAATTGAATTGCATACAATTACCTTAGAAAGCACCAACAAAGGATTAGAGAAGGTTTTTTCAAGGGTGATTCCATTAGAACACTGAAAATTTCTCTAGCCCCAATTTCTGTTCTCACCAACTCGTAAGCATTAATATAATTTTAAAAACGGCCACATCTTTAGCTTAACCTTAAACCTAATTTCCAGTCATAAGCCACCACCATCGGAAATTGACCCAGCCCAACCCCAACCCTCGTCAACCAACCATATTCGTTGCGAGAAAACAAGAAAGATGAATCAGGTTAGGATCTCTTCTCACTGTTGCAAATTGCTTTGCTATGCCAGCCATATACATTTCCACGGTTGCTATAAAATATGAATAATCAGGTTAGGTCAAGACCTCTCTCCGTCATTGCTGTAGCAGTTGTTTAGTTGTTAAATTAGTGTCTGTATAGCTAGAACACAATTTTGTTAGCTTGAAAGGAAATCATAAAGGGAAAATTGTCCCTTATAATTGAGCTAGTTTTCTGGTCCCAGCAAGCAATTAACAACATTATATGACGAGCAAGTTGAATGGCCCATAGCATAGGTTAACGGGGGTGGCGGAATGGTGTACAAAGATTAGGTTTAGGGTTATGTGGAAGATAAGGACATTTTTGGAATTCATTAAATTTAAAAATTAAGTGCAGGAATTGGGGAAATTCTCTTTTCACCCCCCACACCTAACTTCACAATTTACAATTTTCTCCTTTCTTTACTCAGTACCCACACATTCTCTCCCCCACCTTCAAACCACCACCCACCCAAAACCCATCCTCATACATCTATCTCTTTTCTACCACCACCACCTCTACCGTCAAACCACTTCCATGACCACCCAAAAACCCTTCTCAAGTTTGGCCTTTCATACCAACAATTTGGAAAAACTACGGTATTTCTTAGGTATTGAGGTGGCACGATCCAAAGAAGGTATTAGCTTATCTCGGAGGAAGTATGTGCTGGATATTCTTGAGGATACTGGTTTGTTGGGAACTAGACCTGTTGAGACTCCTATGGATCCCAATGTCAAATTGTGTATTGACAAGGGGGAGCTGCTCTCAAATCCTTATCGTCGTTTCATTGGTAAGCTAAATTATCTTACGATTGCACGTCCAGATATCTTGCTTGCGGTTAGTATGGTGAGGCAATTTATGTCTGCTCCTCATCGTACACATTGGGAGGCGGTTCTTACATTTGTGAAGTATCTTAAGTCACATCCAGGACGTGGTTTGTTTTATCAAGCCAGTGGATATTTACGCGTTGAGGCATTCAGTGATTCCGATTGGGTAGGAGGACCTTCTGATAGGAGATCCACTACTAAATATTGTGTCTTTCTTGGTGAAAATATTGTCAATTGGAAGAGTAAGAAACAGGCAGTTGTTGCCCGGTCTAGTGCAAAGCAGAGTATAGAGCGATGGCACACACAACATGTGATAATTGTATGGTTGCAATCGTTTCTCGAGGAGATAGGATTCAATTTTGCCTATGCCTTTGTACAGTGATAACCAAGCCTCTATTCATATTACATCTAATCCATTATTTCATGAGAGGACCAAGCATATTGAAGTTGATTGCCATCTAGTGCGTGAGAAGTTAACTAGTGGTGTGATAGCTACTCCATTTGTGTCTACGGGTGCTCAATTGGCTGACATGTTTACTTAGTCATTGTTCAAGGCACGATTAAAGTTGCTATGTAACAAGATGGGACTGTGTGATATTTATTCTCCAGCTTGAGGGGGAGTGTTAGAATATTGTTAGGAGTTATTTCTCTTGTCCCACATCAATCAATGTATTCTAGTATCAAGAGATGACATAATATAAGTAACAAGTATCTATGTTAGGGTTAATTAACACCCTATACACTTTCTCCTAGCTCTAATATCTCTAAGAACAATACATGTTCATTTTATTCATCTTGCAACATCGAATATACCCAACGCGTTTCTCCGGAGCGCTTGAAGTCTGAATGTCCAAACGATTTTGAACCATTTTGAGATTGTGTGAATCTCAATGTCTGAACGAATTCAAATTGCTCGAATATCAATGTCCAAGTGATTTCAGATTGTTCGAATCTCAATGTCCACACCATTTCAAATTGTTCGGATTCTAGCATCCAAACCCTTGTTCAAATCTCTATGTCGGATCCATTTCAGAGTGTTCGGATCTCAACGCTCAAACCATTTCTACTTGTTTGGATTTCAACAATTTCAACTTGTTTGGAACTATAGAACCAGACGGAATGATTTCGTCAACGTTTAATCACTCTCACCACCTCCAATAGGAGCAAAACTAATTTGGGTGTGGGAAAGAGCGGTGCTAATTGGTTGATAATGTGGTGGGCTCAAGGTTCAGTTCACGTAACTTTAACGGTTGCGATATAACGGTATCAAGAGTATTGAACGATACGTAAGAGGAATCGTTTGTCGCGGTCGTGAATTTTTTAAAATCATTGTTGACCAAAAAAAAATTAAGTGCCAACATTAACGATAACGGCTATGACTCAGTCAGTGAATCAGAGAAACGCACCAATGCGTAACGGAACCAGCCGATGCACACACAATTTTCCATCTCACCGAAATATTGGTGCAGGGTATCATCAGAAGGCTAAAAAACGTTGTGTATCGACTGATCGATATGATACGTAACGACCGGTATTAAAAACCATGGGTGGGCTTAGGAAGTATTGTGAGAGATAGATATGGTTGGTGATATTGTGGGTTTTGGTGGATGTTGGCTTGGGTTCAAAACTTGAAGGTGTGAGTGATGAGAAAAAATAGGGTAGTTTTGGTATACTATGGATAAAGAGGGGGATGAGAATAGGGCTAGGAAAAAAAAATTCCCACTCAAAATAGAATCACACTTTAAGTCTTGGGCAAACTGCATTAAACCCCACTCAACTATGACCAATTTTCACTTAACCTCCCTAATGTTCGAAACTCAACACTTAGCCCTCTTAAAGTATTCATCTGGTGACAATAAACTCCTTCCATTAGCAAAACATTGGGATTTTGGACGGAACTTGTCATGTGAGTAAAACATGACATGAGAAACAAGATTTTATGATGAAGAAACTACCCTTTTCTCTTCATCTGAGATAATAAATTCCTAGAATTAGAAGAGGATGAGGAGGGAACAAAAAACCTAACTATTGGGGTCAGTTGTGGGAGAATCGTTGGCGATCGTGGGATAGGAAGTGATTGGTGTTGGAATAGCTTTCGTTTGAGTGGGTGACTAGATTTGGTTTTTGAAGTAATAGTTCTAGGGAAGTTATGGGGCGAAGGTTAACTTGGAAAGATCATGGTGGCTAATGAGCGACGGGCGAGAGAGTAAATTGTGATTTTCGATTGATGCCATCTTTGACATCTAGGACTCGTATTGATGCCATCTTTGACATTTAGGATTCGTATAGTTTAAGCGGGTTAGGTGTTGAGTTTTACATTTCAGGAAGGTTAAGTGAAAATGGGTCACAGCTAAAAATCTAGAATGGACATGGGCGCCTCAAACAAACGACACTTATCTGTTGAAGATATCCAAACAATTTACCTAAAATTCAAACTAAAAGAAACTGAAAAAAAAATTAAAAAAGGTCTAAACTTTACCCGCAGTTATCACAGAGATTGGCAAATTCACCAGTTCGCAAAGGCCATCCTTTTTTCCATTCACTCGACGACGAGGCCCCACAAAGACCGTTCATACAAACCCTCGAACTCATACCTAAGCTCAAACCTGTCAAATTGACAAAAACTCAAATTCAATTCAAAAAAGCCCTAACCAGTCCCCTGTCAATAAAACACATCAAAACCGCTGATGTATACACTAAATTAGTCAACTTCACGAGATGTATTGTAAACGTTAACTGAAGAAATACAGCTAACCTTAAGTTATATATACACGAAGCTACATACAAGTAACAGCTTTGAGTTCAGATGCGTTGGCGTAGCGGACTTGCTCGACTTGAGAAGCTTGGGCTTTTCGATCATCGGAATTTAGCCGGAGGAATCTTCCGGCCGGGATTACGTCAGTTTCCCGGTGACCGGAGAGTTGGATCGGCGGTGGAGATTTTGGGGGAAGAAGATATGCATGCAAAGATAGAGAGAGAGAGAGAGAGAGAGATGCAGAGAAATGCATGCACGATGATGCTTCAAGGCTAGGCGAACACTCCCCCACCTTTCTTTTTCCCACTAACCTCTGTTTCCTGATTTTTGGTTTTGGTTTTTTAGTAAAAATAAAATAAAATCTTCATTAAGGTTGTTAATGGCGTTTAGGAGTATTTTTCATGCTTACGTATTCGGTATTGTAGTAATTAATTATTAAACTCGTCGAATAAACATTCTAGGGATAATATAAAAATTGTAAACAGAATTGGTCAATTACTATCTTAATTCGGTCAAAAGCAGAGGTGATAATTTCAAAAAGAACATGTTATCATAACTAAACTCAACACGACATAGAGTATTTGGATTAACTATGTTTTGACGCGAACAACATATAATAGTACCTGGTAATAGGTATTAAAAAGTACAAATATGAGTCAATTTATAGATCACCGG
>JAOTQK010000019.1:13248085-13258960 GCA_025642025.1 Rhododendron ferrugineum
CCATGTGCACATGTGACTTGTGTCCAGAATGGAGACGATCCATGAAGCCGGCCCACACCCTCCAAAAGCCCAACGGCGAGGTGTTAGATTCCCTTACAATTACAGAGTATATTGCGTCGTCGTCAACCTTCGAACCTTGCGAAAATCCTAGTTGCGACTCCCTTGAAAAACCCTTCGCATCCAGCGGTTAAAAATCTAAACTTTAACTTGCCAGAGATTCAGCCCTACGTCTCTCTCTTCTCTCGTTGCGTAATTTCTAAGCTTTTCCAAGTCCAGCTTCACTTTTTCTGTACCCGATTTCTCGAGCTGAATTGATGAATGGTATTGTGATTTTGCTACGAAGATGAGGTACTCGCTCGGCCGATTTCTAGGATCGGGAATCGGATTTTCTTTTCCGGATTTGATTTCCACAGGCTAAAGGTGGATTTCACGGATCCAAATATTTCCCAACGATTATTATTATTTTTTCCCGTCGAATGGATATGAATGGACTTCTCTGTGTTATCTTCCTGTTCTTGATTGCTTCCGACTGCTCCAGTGCTTACTCTCCCTGGAATCTCCGAAAATTAACCGGTGCGGCGCCCACGGTTAGCTCTCCTGAAACAAATGTATCTCTACCTCTCTCTGTTTATATGTGTGCGTTCATATTCATACGTCTATGAATGTAATTTTTTTATTTTTTTTATTTTTATTTTATTTTTATGTGTGTGTTGTCTATCTGTTTGATTAAGGATTGAGCTGTTTGGTGAGAAAAGAAAAGAGTAGAAAGGGCCATCTCTCTCACCCCTTGTTTGGATAAATAGGTGAGAAATGTGTGTAAATGCAAGGCATATGTTATTTGGTGAAAATTATGAGATTTGGTGAGAAAGCGTAATTCTTTTCTTTTCTCAAGAAATCAATCGATCTAAAGGGGCTTGCTTGTCTCCTGTTGTGGATGTAATAGTTTTCTGAACAGCAAAGAATGTTGTGGATGTAATAGTACTGAGACATGAGGTTGGTTTTTTAGGTTTCGCCTTTGCCTAGTCCTGTTTTGAGCGGCGGTGATAAGGAATCAATAGCTAATCCAGTTGATGGTGGTGAGTCTAAGGAAAAAGAGCACAAGGATTCAGAAAATCCGTCGAGTCGTGAAGAGAAAAATGAAGGAAAATTTGTTCTACATTTGGCTGGTAAGGAGACTTGCGACGGATCCCCCAAAAGGTGCAGTATCCTGGAAACTTTGACTGGTTGCATTCAACGTCTTGAGACTGGTAACTTCATTGCTCTGCTGGTGTTCTTTCTGTTTGTTCCTTTTTAAAAAAAATCGCTATTGCTTTGGAAGAGTGATATTCTGCTTACAGTTGTTTGTTTGGGTGAAACTCCAGAGCTTAAAGTCCAAATTCGTCTCTTTGTGTCTCTGTGAACACCCCACAAACAAAGAGACACAATTCAAACATAGACACAAATTTTACCCGATTTGAGCAATTGCCTACAAACACGGCAGTTGATAGAGCACTACAGAGGAGAATTTACAAAGGCTCTCAATACCACAAGCCCATACAAGACCCAATCCTAACTCTCTCTAATCAGTGTGTTGACTTTACAATCTGATTGCTGCTATTTATGGGCGAGTTGCCATTACCAAAGGTATATGACAAGGTATACAGGGGTTGCCATCAATGGTTGTTTAGGAGCTCTGTCTGTCAAAGTCAAAAAGGCTCCACCTTGGAGAGGATTCTCCGTCCAAATAAATTCACACTGCTACCAAATGCAATCCCCAAAGCGGAAGCCAAAACAAATAGTAATCTGCTCAAACCAAAGAGAGTTGAGAGAGCCGAAACCAATGGAAGCAAACAAAACAAACTCTCTTCAGACAACACCAAATTAACTGTCGACATTCAACCCCTTAATAAGTACATAATTCGGAATACCAGAATAATCTAAACAAGAGGACTTAATTTCCACATTCCGAAGCCGTGAGCAAACTTTAGAACCAAAATCCAACACGTCGGACAACTTCAAAAACGCCTAGAATGTGTTGCTAGATCTCTGCTCTAGAACCTATTTAGTATTTATGCATCCGGAAGTAGCGAACGTCTTTTAGCTCATAACTACCTAGATAGAAGTAGAAGGAGAGGGAAGCCTGGGGCACTCAACTGTGGTGTGCTTTGGCTTAAGGCACAAAGGTCAAGTTCTGGTTGTAAACAATACCAAAATCGGAAAAACATATTAGAATCCAAGACGCTCCATCGTCTCCGAGGCTGCCATCAATTGCCCAAAGGCTCAGGCATCCAAAGGTGCTTAAACTGGCTTCAAATGGATTTGCTTCGAACTAGGTTTGAACTCAATCCTGCAGTGCCAATTATCATTCTAATTAACTGTCAATCTATGTTAGTCATTCAACGATCTATCTCCACTAGCATCAATGCCTTATGAAAATGACCATATCCAGATTCAAAGAAGTAGATCTAAGTGCAGTAGGAACACACATTGACTAAAGAATCAGATGGATACAAACCTCCAAAGAGAAGTGTCACATTGGCCTGGATAACTTGGCTCTGGATTGCCTCCCCCTAGTTTCATGCCAAAATTGCTTCCGAAACAAGCCAAATGCATGTGCACCGAATTGGTAGTATCCGAATTAGAATCTTCAGTTTTCCTTTGCCAACAACGATGGTTTCTTCACTTACAGTCGTACTCCCTTCAGAGGAATAGGAATTCAGGTTATGTTGTGTTGAGTGCCTCTCATTACCGCCAACTTGTGTGAAACAATCTCTAAGCCTCCATCATACAAACTGATTGCCAATCCTGTGAACTTAAAGCTCCTAAAGGGGTGAAACTATGTTTCAACCTAGAACATACCTGTAAAAGCATCCAGAATGAATTTCGATTCTCCTGAATGAATGAAAGCTGACGAACTCATAAGTGCATGAGCAAAATCTCCATCATCTTCAAAAATACAATATTGGCCTGGACTCCTTGTCAATGGTGCTCTTCAAAGCTTGACAATCCTTCTTCCAATGCCCTTTCCTGTGACCTAAGAAGCATGGACACGTCTACCGGCCTCAAGTATCCGTGTTCGACACGCGTCAGTCACGGACATGACATGACACTCTCCGGATAAGTGTCGGACATGCCTAAACACTTGTCCCTAAATGTTCATGCATAGAGCTTACCGCTCGAAATTGCACATGGAAGGACTTCTTCAAGTTGAGGCGGTTCCCTATGCTTTTTATCATGAATTTGTCCTCCATCAAATCCAGCAACACCTTATCCCTTGTTTCGTTCATCACTGAATAATCCTTTGTGAGGCACAACCAAATGTGCCACAAGCTTGCTGGCACATTCTATTCCTGTTGTTATCCATCATATCCTTGGGCTTGTCCTTCAACGCTCTTGTTGGATCCACACGTCAATCGCATCACTGGCACATTCTAAAGTTGTTGGTTTCCATCGAACTTTTCAACCTTGAACTTTGTGTTGGGAACCATGGTTTGTCTCAGAGCTGGTTGAAACCCTAGCTTCTTGGGTATCAGGAGTTTCTCACATCTAAGCTCCACCACAATCAAGTTTGAAGGTTGGAAAATGCCCTCAACTGTCGTTTTTAAGCTCCAAAAGAAAATACATCGACGTAGTTGAGGAATTACAAAAAACTAAGACCATGGTTGGATTTGAAACATCGAAACTGATCCAAAAAACTCTAAGCAGGGACTGAAACCTCAAGGCCTCGAATGTCATCTAGCAGAGTTTTCATGGGAGAAATGCCAATTCAGGAGGAAAATCATGGGAGAACAACGAACACTTCTCACCAATGGCATATGGTCGAGTTCTCTTACAACCAATGACATGTATCCTTACTCATGGCCTCGAAGCTCCTTCTTGAATTGTCGTGAACCGCTCCTAGTGCTTGAATCGTCCAGATTTCAATCCTCGAATCTTGATATTTTCAGTGGATCCACCAAGACCAATTTCCAATGCCTTTGGTCGCCATCAAAAGGGCTTCCAAGAAGTTGATACTCTGATGAACACTCTCCCGAGAAATTTCACAGATCCAGACATCTTATCTGACATATTGGCATTGCTTTTGGGGGGCTATGATAGCTATAAGGAAATAAACTTCAGAAGGTATTCTAGGAGCTTAATGCACCTCGGTTGCTGGATTCGGACGTCAGTATTCCTTGTTTGGTTACCATGGGAAACAGTGAGGAAAAGAAACTATGATGTATAAAGGATTTGGTAGTTCTAAAATAATTTCTCCTACCCACAACCCACTTGGTTTATTCAGCGATAATGTGAACATTGTCTTTTGTTGAGTGCTCTGAGGCTCTTTATGGAACTTGAAAACTTGAAATTGGGAAGGGAAAGGAAGAGTGACAGGAAAGTGGAGGGGAAAATTCTTGTCCTTAATACAACCAATCTAGAAAGTTTAGTAGTTTTCCCCGTTCTACATACTTCCTCCGTCCCAATTTGTTTGTCCACTTTTTGACTTTTACTTGTCCCAAAATATTTGTCCACTTTAGAAGACTAAAGGACCAAAAGCTACAAAATTCCCTTTTTGTCCTTTACCATTTGAACTAAAGTAATTTTTTTCAAAAAGTTTGGAGGGCAACTTTTGGAAAATTGAGCATTTATTAGTACAATGATTGTGTTCCCTTGAAAAGTTGTATTCCCCAAATTGGACAAACAAATTGGGACGGAGGAAGTAGTAAAGAAACAGAGGACAATTTGTTTCTCTTTTGCTAAAGCCATAAACCAACTAAAGCATTAGTCTTACCTATTGCTCGAAGGGGATATAGGCCCTTCACCTTCTCTTGTATTGTTACAGGGTCCAAAGATTTGGTTCTTCTGATCCAAAATGAAGGAGAGAGCGCCATGAAAGTGAATATTACTACCTCAACGTCATTGATGAAGGTTATGAATTATAAGATCCCCAAGCACAAAACTGAAGGGGTATGTAATTTTTATTTTTGCTGATTCACATCTCCTTTTTTTATTCTTCTAAATTTGCTGTTATTCTTATAAATTTTTATGGTGCCAAGAGCCGAGGAAAATGCAATATATTGAAAGTGACAGTCTGTTTGGCAACTGTTTGTAGAAAATCTAAATGTGATTCACAAAAGCTGATGAGTTTTCTGTATGTTTCCCTTTGAACCATTATGGACCTATAAAAGCGCGGCCTACACTTCATGTATTTTACAAGAAACAATGGCTAAGACGGTCAATAGGAGAGATTTAGATGATGTTTGGGTGGCTGAAGTCAACATGGAATAGGACTTGCATACGTCATATGGTCTATTCTTTAGGTTCAGGATATGGATTGTATCAGATGCAGTATGTATATATGGCCTGAGCATCTGGCTCCTCTCCGGTCGTACTTTTGGATTGGAGGGGACAGTCCACATCGCGCATTGGTATAATCAATGAATCAGATTTGTTCAAAACTCTTCCATGGAAGAGTTATGAACAAATCTCAACCATTCATACCAGCAAATGGACGGTTGTGAAGTCGACTGTCCCCTCCAGTCCAAAAGTACGACTGGAGAGGATCCATTTCCATGGCGTGACTAGGACTTCCAGCTGACACATAAACTAAAGAATATGTACCAGCTAAAACAGGTTATTCAAGTGGTCAATGAACTGAGATTATGTGGTGTGCCATTTGCAATTCTGAGAACAATGAAGCAATTCATGGCCTTAAGCAGTATGAGGTGATAACATGATTAACATCACTTATTTGTACACACCATTCACTAGTGTCTCCAAACAGGTAAAAGGACAAAGTATAGTTGACTACAAGACTATTCTGAATCTTCTTTCCTTGTTGGAAATAGTGTATCCAATAATTATTAATGCTTCACAGTTCACAGAAAGATGTGCCGATGTCGATCAAAGGGGAGGACAACATTTACTTCTTCACATTAGTGTGTATATATAGGGGCCATCTCTGCTCACAAAATATTTGACACAATATTTGACACAAGTTTTGCGTCGGACCCCACGCAAATGATCGGAGCCGTTCAATTTATTTAAAACATGTTTTTAAGAGCTCCCGTAAAAAATCATTTTGATATCAGTAAGGGCTTGATCGTTTATTCAGTTGATTCCTGTCAAATTTTATAGAATAAAATTGAATGAACCGATAAAGCCATTACCGATATCCGCATGAGTTGATTTTTTAGGGAACTCTTAAAAACATGTTTTAAACAAATTGAACGGCTCCGATTATTTGTGTGGAACTCCGATTATGTTGTGTCAACTTTTGTGTGAGGGGAACCGGAATCCATCTTTGCTTTTAATCTGCACTTGAGAAGTGCAATGAGCATCTAGTGACAGGAAAACTGTGCATCTTTTTCCAAGTTGCAATTCTGCTGTTATTTTTTGACCGTATTTTTTAAAACAAGTACTGGTTGATTTTTACTAATATGTAATTGCTGATTTTTTGGATACGTGCTGGAGCTGATGCTTAAGAATTACCACAAAGTGGCATTGCCTTCATTATTAGCTCCTTTTTTGTGTTATAGATCAATGTCTCTCAGACTATTGGTGGAAACACCCGCACCAAAATCATATTGAAGTCTGGAAACAGGGAATGCACGCTTCAGATGGGTCCTCATCAATCTGAAGGAGACTTTTTACAGCAGCTCCCTTCGTATTATAAGCAATTGACCCCCATCTATGGTGCATACCTTTTATTTCTAATAGCACTAATTGTTGGGGGAACTTGGGCTTGCTGCAAGATTAGGAAGAGGAAAAGGCGCGACGGAGTTCCATATCAGGAACTTGAAATGGGGGTGCCAGAATCTGCTTCCGCTGTTAATTTGGAGGCTGCAGAAGGTTGGGATGACGGATGGGATGATGACTGGGACGAGGACAAGGCAGTGAGGTCGCCAGGGGGACGTCACGTTGGCAGCATCTCGTCAAGTGGCCTTACTGCGAGATCTGCTAACAAAGATGGGTGGGGAAACGATTGGGACGATTAGAGTTGTAGCCTTGTGAAAAGGAAACAACCAGGATTATCGGAGGACATGAAGCCAAGATACAGAGATATAGGAGTAATTCAAAATTTGAGTGTAAATTTGTAAGCCCTCTTTTTCTAACTTAAAATTACCAACTCTACGGAGTGATTTTAATTTGTAAACCTTTTATCACGCTTTCTTTCTTGACATTTGGAGTTTTTGTGTAATAATATCGAGCAGTTTTGGCGGCCAAGTGTGAAGTCTGCAGAAAAAAAGAGACTTGGTACGTGAAAAGAAGTTATCTACTCCTTTTGAATTTTTACGCAAGAGAAAATGTCCTACAGAAACAGTCACAATGCTCCAATTCGTTCCCAATCTCCCAGATTGACAAACCCTTCTTCTTCAGCAGTAATTTGCATTTTCGTTCTGTTACAGCTTTCTGATTCCCAGTTCTTGTTGGTGGTACCAATTTCACGACCCTTGTCAAGATTCGGCGATTGCTGTGCCTCAATGCCTCTTCAGTTGTTAGGCCCTTAGCTGCATTGGTTTTTTATGAATAGGGTCTTGCATTTTTATTTTTTTTTAATAGCTCTTCATCTAATCTTGTACTGATCCTTTGGTTCTTATATTTTGCCAAAAACACATAAAAAGGATCCCGAAACCCATCACAAGGAAACGATTCTAATTGTGTCTTAGCCCGTTGTCATTTCATATCTATTACACCACTACTGTGTCATATTGTCAATAAATAAGACATAGGACAAAAGAAATACTGGGGGGGGGGGGGGGGGGGGTGGTGTGGAGAAACGAAACTATACCTAAAATCATCAGGCCAGTTGGCTGCAAGGAAACTCCCCCGTATGGGAAGCTTATTGTGCACTAGTTTTGGTCATGTACACGTAAATATCAGCAAGAAAACATAACTCCCCAAAGAATAAACGGAGAGAAATGCATTGCATTAACTGAAGGGATGTTGGCAGAACCTCAGCTTCACGCATATGCATAGGGAGCAGGGTTATTAGGGAGCTCTGCTTGATTATCCAATGGCATGTATTGCGCCATGATAGCCCGAATTTCAGAGTCCATGTAGCTCTGCAAAAAATTGAATACCAAGAACAATGAATATAAGTGAAACAGCGTCAATGGTCATTGATCTAAGCTCATTGATCCAGCAACTAATACGACGAGGTTCAAATCTAAGCAACAGTTCAGAGATCCATGATCACAGGGTTTCATTCAGATAACCAAAAAAGCTCCTTTAGTATCTGATATCTCTCTTTTTACTAGCAGTTCATTGTTATCATCCCTTACTGTTCGTTTTGAACTAGTAATCAGTCATAGATAGAACATGTTTGGTTAAGCTACTTAAAGTGCGAATGGAGTTTTGGCAGTTTCTAGTGCTATGCATTGTAGAGCCTGGTGTTATTGTACACTAAGAAATGTGTGTAGCGGATGGCGAAATTTTCTAAGTGTAGTTTTGATATTTCCATGGACTTCTAGACCTAGTTATATAGGAGTATGTCGCAAGCGTAGGGAAACTCCAATGTAATTCCTGTATCATTCTTCATCCTAGTGAAACAACTGCTGTGACCGTGGACATAGCCTACTTGGATGAACTACATAAATTACGTGTTTGTTGCGTTATTATTCTTGATTTGTTCTTTATCTTTCTGCAATATTTTCCTCATATATCCTAGTTAGGGTTCCACATCTTCCTTACAATAGGACGCATCACAAGGCACATCATGCAGATCAACATGCCAACTACAAGCCTGATATGAACGATCATGAAAAATCTCTGGATACGTACGACAAAGCAAAATACCCATACCCGGATTCTGTATTTGTAAACTGCATATCCACCTAGTCCAGCAGCAGCCAAACCAAGAATAATTACCCAAATAAAGCCCCAGCTGACTTCTCTATTAGCATCTTTACCTGCATCTTCCCGATACAAATACTTAGCGGCAAAAACAGGCAAGGATAACAACGCAACTACAAGGAAGCTTCATGTCCATCAGGTTTTTATTATTTGAAGCCATCTTTGTTTGATTGGACCAACAGTGAAGGGATATATTATCATGTGGTACAAGTGATTCTGTGACTACTTGTACAGGGATTAATAATATCACATCCTCTAGGTATTTTGTATCCCATGGTTTGTGCATAATAGATCCAATGGATATTTAACTCCAGTCACAAAAGTTCCAACCAAACTTATGACATGTGGTTCCTTCGGAATTATAGTCCAAGCCAATGCTTTGATCCAGACAATATATCGGGCCAACAAGAAACACATGGATTTTACATGGTCAGCTATATAATGACAGCACAACTCAAGAGGTATAGACCGGTATAGACCAATAAGCAAATAGTAAGAGAGATGCTCATACGCACTTATGCAAGTGTCATGTTCTCGCATATACAACAAATTGCTGCCACCACATCTACAGTCATAACTGCCCCATGTATTCTTGCATTTGCATTGTGAGCATTGACAGGCTAACTTTTCTTTGCATTCATCAATATCTGGGAGACAACGAACGGTAAGAGAAGAGAAAAAGGAATGAAATGTAGAGGCCATCCAACTATAAACCTTCTTACTCTACCATCTACTAAAAGGTAACTTCTGATAAGAAAGCAGGAGGCTTAACACTTCAGAGGATCCCAGATAATATCCAGATTATACAAAGTTTTCATTGAAAGAAATGAAGGATAGAGATATATCAGAATAAAACAAATCCCATGATCTTGGAAAACTTAAAAACCATGAATTTCATTTTTTAAGCAAGCTGATCTAATTGATCCTACAAAGTACAGATAATTCTTTCGTATCCATTACAGATACCTTGACTCTGCTGATACTTATGGATGTGTATCCATTAGTTTATGCTAATTGTCTTTACACTTAAGAGAGTCACAGTCTTTTGAGATACTCTAGGTCGTGTATCTGAACTTTTAGGAAATTGAAATAGCAACTTTGGTTCCACATATTTGAGTATGACTGCTTGGGTAGATAAACGAGTACTTATACTTATTGCACAAACGAGTGGGGTCGAAGTGATATAATTCTTTTTCAGAATTGTGGAAGTGGGGCATTCGTGTCATAAACGTGTCCGATGTGTGTATCCATAGTTCTGAGACTAGGTATTTCCTCTTAGACAAATATTGCCCCTGTCCCATAATGTTGGTCCCTTAAGGGAGTTCTAGATTTTACAGGGACATATATTTAATGCACTTAAAATCAAATTGGAACTCGTTGATTATAAACATGACCCCTTTATCCCCACTTTTTAAACCATACTTAAACATTTATAATTTTGGTAAACTACAAAATCTTTGCTTTGATTTCGCAGAGTGCAAATGCATTTTAGGACACCACAAAATGAAAAGGTGGACAAAGAAAAAAGGACGGAGGGAGTATCTAATTCCTAGTTTCTCAGCATCTATAAAATTATCTTCTTTATGATTCAGTAACTACAGAAACTGTAATCTTACAAGCATATCCTCTCTGTACTGGTATCCTCCTTTAGCTTTTTTCTTCATCTACTTATTTGTATCCTATCAGTATCGGAACTTCATAGAATAGACCTAACAAGTACAACTTCAGAAAGTGCATCCTGTGTAAAATTCTCTCAGAAGGAAAATCTGCATGTCTGAAGGGACTTGAGTTGATAATGGCCATAGCAAAATAATGGTCCGAAGAAAACATTTAAGTACTGATTCTGACGGCTTGGCAAGCACAACAACACAACAACAACAGAACCCATGTAGTCCCCAATCATTGGGGGTATGGGCGGGGGGATATTGGAGACAGACCTAACCTTTGGCAATATGCACAAAGTGGCTGCTCTCAGAATACCACTGAAACAGTGGCCTCCTATACCTGTTTTACTGCGGAACCATGCCCCCAAATGGCATCAAAGAGGGCAGGCCTAGAGAC
>JAOTQK010000019.1:13268134-13282403 GCA_025642025.1 Rhododendron ferrugineum
GACATTCTGTCCATTGTAACGCACTTTCCATTTTTTTCCTCCTTATGGGTTAGCCCATCATGATCTGGTCCGGTGTTATTCTGTCTTTGACGGCTCGTATTCTACTCTCAAATCCCACTTATCATGGCAGTATCCTTTTTAACCTTAAGTCAGGTGCAATTATCATGTGTGATTGTTGTATTAGATTGTCACTAATACAAGCTGCAAGTCTTTTGGTAGATGAGTTTAGAAAACACCTTAAATTTTGCTTCTATTTTTACATGTATAAATTATGCTTCGTAAGTATTTTGACACTTGACATCTGATACAGAGCCATAGTGATTAAAAGTTGATAACATTCGGATCATCAAATTGAATCACGATTGACAATCACAATTTGATGGTTGAGATGATGTTACTCGGATCATCAAATTGAATTGTAATTGATGATTGCAATTCGATGGTGAGTTGAAAATATTCGGATCACCAAATTAAATCATGAATGATGGTCTCGTTTTACGCCACATGATTGACCACACACCTTGGGGTAAGAATAGAACCTCTTCACGGGCAAGAGGCTAAGAGCATCAGTTTATGAAGGCAACAGGAAGGCTAAAAGAAGTAGACTAGTAGTATCTTTCGATGATTTCAACAATTGATATTTCACTTTTGGTTAGTGTAAGAAAATGACACACCTGACCTCTACATGGAGCAATTATATATGTACTTCTGTTTTTCTTTACTGGCCACTCTCTGGCATAAACATGAGGATGAAATCCTGGCTATATATAAACCTGCTTTCATCCGTTCAACACCAAATAACACACACATTTTTCTCTTTTCACGAGTCAACCCCTCAAATATCAACCGAACTCTCACGAACCCTCCCACAAAGATTTTTCACTCTTTTCTCCCCCTCGGCTTGACCATCTAATAAATCAGTATCAACCAAATCTCTCTCCCCGGCTTAGCGTTAATGCCATCTTCTCCTTGTAGCCTGTTACTGATAACTCCAATGTTAGCTCTTCAGCTAATGTTTCACGTAGCAGCCTTCAGCTAGTGTGCCACTCATCTGAACTGAAGATCCTTTAAAAGAGATACAAGAAAATCAGAAATCATTAAAATGTTCCAGCTAAAAGTGATTACCGAGAACTTGCATAAATCATGGGAGAAGCAGACACAGCTATTACAAGGTACTTCCTACCGGTGCTTCAGAGAAAATGTGAAGCAAATCGGTAAGACCCATGTCCGTTTGACAGTTTCTCAATATATTGTTTTCTTATCTGTTAGCATATCTGTTAGCAATACATCTAAGCTCAACCCATCAAATTCTGTTGGTTCATAATCTACGAGAAACATGCAGAGTCCTTGATAGATTATTAGCTGCCCCAAAAGGCATGATGCAGTTAAGAGTTACTTTTCTGCAACTGCAGAGAAGGTGACAGAGGGAGAGAAAACATACTTGCTAACTTTCATTATTGAAATTTTGTACCATGTAAGTCGAAACTTACCTGTAACTTTTTACACTGTAGGGCCACACTCTGGGGAGATCGCCAAAATGGGGTCAGTCGACATGACAAAAGTAAAAACATGTTAACTGGAACCTTGATATGACCTCGATCCAAAATTATTAGGTCGTTTTCTCAGTATCTCAGCTTCTCTAGATATCTGGATATCTGAAGGCCAAAAACTTTGGTGTATTACTTTAAAAATAAAGCGAGGGAGCAGTGCTAAGACTAATATAAGCAAGATCGAGATCCAATATGCAGGCGACTTCGCCAGATGGTAGATTGTCCTGCCAAAGACAGAAAAACAGAATACCTAAGCTTTTCATGAACGGTGACAAAACAGAAATTATGCAATACACGCACGAATCAGAACACTAACCCGTAATTAGGAAAGACTGGTATAGAATCCAATATCACCACACAGGCGTATGTAATGATTATTGATCCCCAAACGGCAGAATGAGTAAGCAGCAACCACCGGTGGATGTCCATTGCCAAGTGCATGTTAACTAAGATGACAACTGCGATCGTCCACAAGCTTCCCATGCTCCATATGTCAATAGAGCTCCCCCCATAGGCAAATATAGGTACATAGAAGAGAACAAGACTTTGCCAGAGTGTGTCGATCATTGTGATCCAGAAGAGGTACATGTTGTAGCTCTCCTGTCTATGGCCCGATCCATATAGTTTTGGATACTGGAGTAGTGTCTTATCACTCAGGTCCTTGTCCAGAATACCAACAACAATAGTTGGTACTGAGGTATAGATAACAGAATAGAATACACTACTCCAATCCGTTAATGCAGAAGTTGTAGAGAAATCCGTAAACAATATGTACCTGGATTGACAAGGCAAACAAAATTAACTTCAGATGAAAATGATTCATGCAGCATAACGGCACAAGATAATTCAATGAAGTGTGAAGGAATGTTGGTGCGGAAAATGAAGGAATTGGATGAGGTCAATCATAGGAAAAAGGTTAGAAGCTTCTTTACTGTAGAGTACATTAATGTTAGGATCTTAAAGCGATTTAGTTATGCTACTTTTATATTTGGTATGTTTAATTAGGTACTTGATTTTCTGACCCTTATTACATGGTTTCCTAGTTTGGATGATGTCTATTGATAAAAGAAGCAATATCCAGAACACAGCAACGTGCACAACAAGGTTCAAATAACGCGTTTCAGCCGTCCCATAAAACTAGGCTGCAAACCAAAATACCTGTCCATAAAGGGCCAAAGAGTTATGCAAGTTTCATCACATAGCTCAGCTCAAGCTCGTATATCACAAGTCAATTCTAGACATGTGTAAGTTCAATTTAGTTTGTGAAAAGGTTTGATATGGGCACTTTTTTAAACATCAGTAGGTCTGATGTGATTTTACTAGGTCAGATGAGCCTTACTACTTGTATATCATCACAAAGTACAACAAAACATTATTAGACAAAGTTCAGTGTAGTCCAATAAGTACACAGCGGAAATTAACTTCCAAAATATTAGACTGCCACAAGCTTTGTTTTTACATTTTTTGATTAGTACCTGCATGCTATGTATTGTCTAAGCTAAGCTTCCAACTAAAACGTTGGATTGGAGTTATTTATGTAAGTCTAAGAGTCACAGTTGCCGTTGATTCAGCGGTTTCTAACGTCGATTCACTATATTACAGCTCTGCTTAGTGATGATTGTGCAATATGATTGACTAAGACTCGAAACTCTTAAAATACTTGAGACAACGTAGCCGAGCCTCATAGCTCACAAACTTGCTGAACAACAGATGAGCTTGGACAATTACTGTGTCTAATTATGGGATTGGGTTCAGCCACTCAGACAATCTCAAATCCTTGAGTTAAGCAAGGAAACTGAGCAAATGGCTAGTAACAACCAGTGTAGAACACACTACCTTCCACCCAAGCTCAAACAGTAACACTCAGATACAATCATATTGTTAGCAGCCTTACAGTTAACATACATACTGGACTCATTAGGCATTACCAGGTTCGGTGCTCGTGCTACAACCTAAGTCAGCACCACTTTGAAAATTTGGAGACAAGTGGTTGGATGATGGCCAACCCAGAGATACTGTACTCGAGAAATTATCAGCTGATCAATATACTCCTACTTGGAGGAGGAACTGAAATTGGTTTTCTATCCTATGGCTAACTTCCTTGTTGCACCTTTTTTGACATCCCTAAACATTTATGAAGTGTGGATGCATGTAGTGACAAAGTCAGTATTTTGAAAGGGTGGCATTTGCTTTTTGTCAGTTTTCAGACATTTAAACAACTAATCTGTCAACAAAACCTGAATCTCTCTTTAAACTAGAAAACCAACTTTCAGCACAATTTCACTTATGGAATCACTCGTTGTGACAATATTTAGAATTCAAAAGTTAGCTAGCATGAACGTAATTGGAAAGCTTACAAAATTTTTAAAATGAACAAAGCATGAAAGTAATGTACGTAGGGAAAGAAAGATGCATATATCGTTATCAGACAGCGAGGTATGTCAAAACTGAAAGGAAACAATACATACCAGAAGAGCATCAACACAAAAACGGCATTGCGGTAGAAGTTGTAAAGAACCAGATAACCAACACGCTGATAATTCCAATGTCCATGCACCAAAAGCAATCTTTTCAGAAACCGAAATTGCCCCATAGCAAAATCTGATGCCATCACTGCTTGACGCCCTTCCTGACCACATATCCCAATGCCAACATCCGCCATTTGGATCATTGAAACATCATTAGCCCCTGTAAAAAGTTCCCAAGTCAAAGAAAGCAAAAGGAATTTTCCCCATCTCATTAAGCTTTGCATGCAGGCATGCAAACAGTCACAATTATTTTGGAAAGATTGCTTTCCTAAATATAAATATAAACCTTTGCTCAAAAAAACGAAGTACAGAAAGTAGTTAGAAATTAATGTCAAGCTTGCTAGATCTAATCAAACATATACTGAAAAGGAGCAACTAGAATAATCAACTCACCATCACCAATTGCCAGAGTCATATCATCAGTACGGCTCTTAATCAGGTCAACAATTCCAGCCTTTTGCAAGGGTGCAACACGACAACAGAGCACCACTCGACAGGATGTAGCAAGGTCGAACAGCTGTTGCAGGTTAACAATATTACCATATAAGTCTTCCAAAATGTAGATACAGAAACATCCTAAAGTCAAGGCCAATTCGAAGAATCGAACTCAAGCCATAAGAAAAATAAAAGATGGGACAGAAAGCACCAAAACATTGCAAACCAAAGGTTTAATAAGAAAAGGACAAGGTTCATGCCTCAGATTCCAGATCTTTCTCCAAGATGTACACCAGACTATTTCCATCAATGATGAGTGCTAGTGGCATACTCAAAGTACTTTCTTCCTTTCCAGCAAGCATCTTTGGCACAGTTGATGGCTTTGTGTCATCAGGAATCTCAACATAATCAATTTCGGCATTTTTTTTCCATTTTAAATTCAAATCGCTGCAGTTTGAAGATTTAACACCGTACTTGGCCATAGCATCAGATAATAGGGTTCTGCAATCCTCCTCAGAAGTGCCATTTATGATAATCTGCTGCATATCTGAGGTCAGGAGTTTGCAAGAAAGACCAATTGAAATTGCGGTCTCTTGCTTATCTCCCGTTAGAACCCAAACCTTGATTCCTGCTTGCCGGAGGGACTCAATGGCTTCTGGTACACCCTCTTGTAGCTTGTCCTCAATCCCAGTAGCCCCGAGTAGATTTAAGTCACATTCAATTAGAGCTGCCGTTTGACGTAGTTTTATGGGTCGGTCAGTCAATGAAGTGCTTGCATCTTCATACATGCATTGCCACTCCTCAAGTTCTGCATTCGTAAGATCCCTAGCAGCAACTACAAGTGTGCGTAGACCTTCAGATGAATATTCATTCAGATGAGACTGCGTTGCATGCCTTATGTGATCATTCCCTCCGACTTCCTTTTTTAAAATGCTCAATATCGAAGTATCAGCACCTTTCACTAACACCTTTACAGCATTGTCAGGAAATCTAATAACCACCGACATTCTTTTGCGCACACTGTCGAACTCATGCAAACCCAAAACGTCCAACCTTCATTGCACATAGAAATAAAAAATAAAATTGATTTGAGTAAAAAAGGAGGAAAATCCTCAACCATAAAAAGAAACGGATAGAGAGAGCTTTCTACCTTAGTTTCTCACCATTGACATCAATGACAATATGACCCGATGTTCGCTCAAAAAGGGTATATCCATAAGCAGAGGCAGCAGACACTAGCGCTTGCTCATCCGGAGATTCACCCTGATAATCAATAGCTTCAACATCTTCATCAGCTTCACTCTCTGTACAGCTTGAAGATTGACTTTGAATAAGAATTGGGATCACAGTGTTACACGCAGCCAATGTAAGAAAAAACTCATGTGCAGCACTCCGCTCATCCCCGTCTAAGTCTTTATGCAACAAAGCCAAGAGTTCAGAATCAACGCCAATTTCCGATTTGAGCTTCCATCTCCTCCTTCCAACAGCGGCTGCTGTTCGTTCTACTGCAAAAGTTCACAAATTAAAATTCTTCCAAAGATGTTTCTGAAGATCGTAATGTCTTGAACAAAACATTCACCAGGATGTTCCAAAATATCATAAATGCCCAACAGGACCAACTGTTTACTACTTACGTTATCCCTACTTGGCCCCTACTTGTGTGAAATAATTCAGTTCTACCTTTACTGATCAAAAAACAAATCCAGTTCTAACATCAACTCAAATTGTTAGTCGCACAAAGACAAGAAGATAAGTGCTAGCGGAAGGAATCGAAGTATGATCCAAGACCACAAACTAAAAAGAATCATCAAGTTCCTTCGCTAAATGAAACCATAGAACTTCAACACAACCATAACCATAAGAAGAAACTGAATGATGTTACTTTGATCATATGGCCTAAAGTTTTGCTGTATCTCTAACTTCTGTCTCAAAAATGGAATGAGCATATGCCTAAGGTTATACACCTCTGTCACTCTTCAAAATCTGGCCCGTTGAACCGGCCTGTTTGACAAAACTAAAGAGTACGATCATTCTTGAAAAACAGTCTGTATTCTTGGTGTATAGTGAATTTTTTTCCAGCTCTTCGTTAAGATATTTGGGATTAATCTTTGTCCCGACGAGAAGAATAAAAAAGTATAACAATATGGACCGGAGTTGAAAAAAGCTCAGGATTGACTGTGTTCATCTTTAGTGTACTTTTTAGCTTTCTCGTCAGAACGAATAATTACTAACAAAAAATTGAAGTGAATTTAACAAAAATTCAGAAAAGACATAAGAAGACACTTGGCTTAATTTAAGCCAAACCCAACCTAAGTACAGAAAAAAATGTACTGACTGTCATGGTCATACATTTAAGTACTAGATTCTTTAAATTTGAAAATCTTTGATTAAACCTTATTGCTTATAGTGAAAAACATAAAAAAACCGTCCCTGACTATGCCCAGCATCCAGTAATAAGTCAAGAATAAATAAGTCAATAATTATGGCTATATAATTGATATGCGATTACGCGTTATCAACCACACATTGTTAACCATCCAATGTATTCAATAGCAGAAAAACAAGCTCTCAAACGTGTTAATTGCTCTCAATAATATATTGAATATCTCGCAAGTGCCGTAGTACATTCAACAGCCCAAAACAAACAAGCACCGGAGAGTTTGTTATCCACGAGGTCTCTTAATCTTAGCTTTGCAAACTGCATCATGAGAGGTTGCTGAAGTTAACTCTGTCCCACATCCTCATCCCTGTATTGCATATTTTATAACTGTCAAAAGGATTGCTTAATTCTACATCTCAGTCAACACCTCAACAGTGAAGGGGGAAAATAACAGGCAGGTGTTGTGGGAAGGAAGCAAACATCCCTAATCAAATTTCAGACTACCAGAAGTGCCACCACTTATTCAAAACCCATAATTTGATCCTATACACATAACTCTGCCATAAACAAGTAAACAGTTCTATGGCTCCCAAACTCAAAAAAGAGAAAAAGGACTTTTCTTAGATCCTTCGTCTTCAAAGTTCAAACAATTCCATCTTCACTAACTAGAGTAAGAAAAGCACAATACAACAAATTATACTTGACTAAACTCGAACATATCTGATTTGTTGAGACAAAAAAATCCTCCAATGATTGCTTGCCAACTGCCTCATGGCAATTGACATCTCTCCTCAACTCTTGTGTTGCACCCAAATAGGCCATGTAACATTAAATGGACACTAATCCCACTACCGCTTTTCCAGGGAATCCTCCCAAGGGACACAAGATGCGGTCATAATCTTCTAATAAATATCCCCTCCAAAGTGATACCTAACACTTTCACATCAAAGCGTAATACCTAACACTTTCACATCAAAGCGTAATATCTGTATTAGTCGAGAGCAGGGCCCTGTGCTTGCTGATGACATGGCTCCAGATCATGGTGCCAACTCCATATATTGGGAAGTATTGCTTTCGTGGACAAATGTTTCATTTTGTAAAATAGTATTCACTAGAGGCGGAGTCAGGAACAGAGGTGTTATTTCCATTAAAAGGTAAACATTATGTAAATAGGCTGCTACTCCACATACCCGCTATAAAGCATTGCCCCCAGCACCACACAACCATATGCAGGCGAACCCGCCACACCTACTTCAGGGCAGAAGCTTAGGTCCCACTGCACGCTCTGAGAGCTAAAGAGGAGGTTTACCTCCCCCAAGCGGCTACGGAGACTTGAACCCAAGCATCAAGCAAGGAAATCCGAGTACTTACCCATTGAACCACAAAGTTGTATCGTTCCATTAGTAGAGTTCACCTAACCATTAGAAACCATTTTGTACCACAGCTCGCATAAATTATTGTTAGGCTTCTCTGCCAAATGCCAGTCTTTGTGAAAACATTGAACTCTTACCTAGAGAATTGTCTATTAAGTTGAAAGTGGTAGAGCTCATCCATCATTTTTTACACTTGAGTACATCCCTTTGATACTTATCAGTAAATTGCTTGGCCATCAAAGGTTCTGAAAAATATAAACCTCCTAGGAATTCCCTCAACCCCTAAAATAGTGTGGGTACATGGTTACAAGTATCAAGGTCTTAAGGAAACTAGGCGACTTCAAGAGGCAAAGTTTAGCCCAGCCGAAGGAGGCCCCTAGGGCACGGTTGAAGGATAACCCGCTTCTGAAGTCGAAGGCTAACACTTGGGCTGAAGGCAGGGCCCAAGTCGCTCGGGACCGAAGGAGGACTGTGGAATGGAGGCTTGAGCTTCAAGGGATTGTCTCAAGCTCCCTTCAGGAGTTTGGAAGTCAGACCAGTCTTATGACAACCAGCCATTGAGGACACCCTCCAGTGTCCTCAGTCCGGCTAGACTTCATGGCTTCTCTCTTCTATATAAAGGACCCTCGCCTTCATCTAACAAATTACACACCCATTGATCTTGGTCTCCCTACTGCCACTCTCTCTCTCTCTCTCTCTAAGGTTGCCTTGGGCTTTCTCCTCCTCCACCTTCGGCACCATGGGCCTTCAATACATCGTTGGTACCCCAGACTATCCTCAGGAACTCAATCTATCACACAAATAGTCACCAAGATTTGCCCTATAGTTGTGAACGTTATGACCAATAAAATAATCACCAACAAAGTTTAAATGAAATTAGTCTTCATTGTTGAAAAGTAAATTCAAGGCAATCTAACCTCAAAATCACATGATTCTTCATGCCCACAATAAACATGAATGGCAATTCAAAATTTGAAAAGAGTTCTCAAAAGCACGTGACTTTGAAATGTCATTGACAAGTTACTAATTATTGACGGTAGGCAAAGAAGGATACTAGGGCGAATTGGTGACAATACGAGGAAAGATAATAAAGAAAAAAAAAAACCAGCCTTTTGACAAGAATTGAGAAGAACAAATAAGAATTTTATAAAAGATTATATATAATTTAGAATCAAGCCCGAACACCCTGAGATATCAAAAAGAGCCATGGATTACGAGATTGAGTGCACGCAGATCAGCCAAAGCTTACGTTATCTAGGATTTGGAAAGATCAAAGATATTTAAAACTACTAGTGTATAAATCTACCTTACCATGAGGGATAATTAACCTTTTTGGTCCCCAAAGTATTGATTGCGTCTCATTTTTGTCCCCAATGAAAACATTGGAGACATTTGGTCCCCAATGTGTCAATTTTGGACCAATCAAGTCCCCAAGTCTAACGTCGTGAGCTCCATCCGTCAAAATGAGGGGCATCCTCATCATTTCACTCTCCCCAACTTTGTGTCAGATAAAAACGGAAAAAAGAGGGGATGGGCCAGCCATGGTCACCATGGTCCCTCTCCTCCCCGGTCTTCCACCTGTTTTTCCTCATCCCCCATTTTTGACCTGCAAAATCTACTCGGTAACGATGACAATGTATAAGGAGCAGATTTACATCTCGTCATCAACGATGCATTCCTAGGCAATGGTGAACAACAAGTGAATCTCCCAACTGATAATCCTCCCATTCTCAGTTCATCTTCATCTTCTTCCTCGTCGTCGCCGTCTTCTTCGTACTAGTTGTTCCGATTCAATTCCATTTTAGGCTAACCAGCCTTACTCTTTTGCAAACTTCTACAATACCCAAATGGGGAAAACCACTGGCATTTGCCCCAACCAGGTCTAACCGATCTTGGTCGGAGTTTTTTTGCGAAACGGGTGCAAAACAAAGCATATCTATTTACCCATTAACAAGAACAGGGGAATCCGGCAGGAGATTTGGCCCAGCCGGAGTGGGTTTTGGATGATCGGACTTGGCCAATACAAGTGACTTTTGTGGAGGGTTCTGATTAGGTGTCAGTGGATGAGTTCTTTCTGTGGATGAAACAATGGGCTTGAATGGGATCTTCCTCTGCTTCTGGTACGGGGTTGGTTCATAGAAATTTGAGCATTAGTGGAGGTGGAGGTTTCTCTGTGCTGCTTGGACTTGACGTGGGTTTTATAATAATCATCTTTCTCCCCTTCTCTCTCTGTATGTATGTATGTAGACGTATATATATTCTTTTTGGGGGGGGAGCCGGCCACCATGTCGACAGCGGCCATGGCTGCCACTTTCCTTCTTTCTTTCTTTTTTCCCCCGTTTTCTTCGACAAAAATTTGGGGCGGGTGAAATGACAGAATGCCCCTCATTTTGACGGATGAGGCTCACGGCGTTAGACTTGGGGACTTAATTGGTTCAAAATTGAAACGTTGGGGACCAAATATTTTCAATGTTTACATTGAGGACGAAAATGAGACAAAATCAATACTTGGAGACTAAAAAGGTTAATAAGCCATACGATTAGCCAGGAGAACATATTACGATTTTGACCAAAATGAGAGATTGACTTCTGGGAAAAAAAATTACTCCCAAGTCTAAAAAAACCTCCAGTATTGAAGTTGTACATTTGAAAGTTCAAAAACACCCCCGAAAATTACAACTATAATCCAACTTCCACTGAGATGTTCAACTATTTCACCATCCGCCAGTCTTTCTATGAGCAACAAAGTCAAGTTTTAACTAGAGAACGTTGCTATAAGTATATTCAGAACTAACTGTTACCTGATCTTGCATTAACAAAAGCACTTAACAAAGGATCTAAAGATGCTTCAGCTTATTTTTAGTTTTTAGATCCTTATGCTAGGTTATCAGGTCCATAGTTCAGAGAGTCAAGATCGTTGAGAAAAAAAGCATAACAATACCAGTCAAATGTATACGCATCCTAATATACAAATTAACAATGTGAGGTAAAAGAATTTTTTTTGAATAAAAACATAAATGCTTTGAAAAGAAAAGCCAATGACCATAATATGAGACTGATAGGCAAGCACAAACCATAATATCATCTACTTTAAAGACCAAACTCCAAGAAATGATTCACAGCATTGGAACCTCTAGCATAAAGTAACTATACCAGTGGCCAAATCGCATATTAACAGTGGATGAAGACATTATTTATATTAGCATCATAGCATGTATTACATTGCATGCCCAATGCTTGATTGACTAGAACAATTACACAATTAGTTTTGCAAACCCAAAAAGATCAGCTAAATAAAGCAAGTTCACTGCCATACCTTTGATGATTGTATCCTCCATTGAATCAGTCGTAAACATTGAGCTACCATAGCTTTTCCCATACACACTCGCTCTTCGGAATTCCATCTTGTTCTCAGTAAGGGTGCCTGTCTTGTCTGAAAACACATAGCGTATCTGCCCCAAATCCTCATTTATATTCAAGGATCTGCACTGAAAACGCGAGTTGCTGTTCCTGCAATACATGTGCTTGTCTCCAATCATGAAGTATGATTGTCCCAACCGAACCAACTCCATTGTAATATAGAGCGATATTGGTATCATTATCTGAAACACTATAACCGAGCTCAAAAAGGAGAAAAAAGTCTCCATAGGAATCCCATAATATCTGTAAGGCCTTCCAAATTTTCCTTCACCAAAAAAGGTTTTCCTGTAATAAGGCAGCGTATCAAGCTGGTCCTTGTGGCGCTGAAGCCATAGACCCATTCCTAGGGCAACTACCAGGCACATTATGAAAAGAAAGACAGACAACCACAGGGTTTCCCTATTCATGTAACTTTCGAGTCTGCTTCTTTTGGAAGGGGACATAGCGCTGTTCATCATTGCCTTTGTTTCCTGACCCGCATACACCACTACACCAACTACCCACTCTGTATTCTTCAGCTGACAACCACGCAAGATGATGTTGGATTGGCTGAGAGGAAATTTATGCCCTTCAAACTCCATGTTGGCTGTGAACTCGTATATATTTCTGTTAGGCTGCTCACATCTAATAACCCCTGAAATTGTACCTCCTTCACAAAACATTGAAATTGTTTCTTGCCTGGCATACCTAGTCTTCAAGTTTGACTCACCATCTAAGTTCATGGTCTGGATATAAGCTATTCCATTGGGATCACTGGTCGCCAAAAGAACCACGTCACAAGGAATCGTTTCATCAGCACAAATCTTCACTACCTCACCAACCCGGATCTTTTCCCATTTTTTCAATTGGAACTTTCCAAATTGAAGGACAAGAGCTTCCCGGTTGTTCTCATTCCTATCTGATCTGTGTCTTCGCCAATCCTCATAACCATCTTTGATAGCCGTCACACAGAGCACGAAAAGAAGTGGGAAAAGAGACACTGTTCTGCCAAATACAGCAAGAGGGGGGAGCTGGTTGAGAGCAGCAATAGCTAAGAAATATAAGTAAGCAACCCTATGGAACTGAATGAAGAGGTTCTTGGGCAAGAAATTAAAGATTGTATACTTGCTAGTTCGGATCTCATTCCCAGTGAACTCGTACTTATCATTAGTCTTCCTCGGATCGTTTATGTAAATCAACCTCGGATTCTCATCATGAGACAGATTATTGTCAAACTGCATGCTTTTGTGACGAATTCTCTGAGATTTATTCGATTTATCCTGGACCCTAAAGGAAGCCCTAGAACTATTGAATGACGTCGAATTTTGCTGAAGCTCCATTGAACCACCCCACGATACCAGGCGCTTCCTCTGCCTCGGGGGGCATTCCAATGGAAACTGCTGAAAAGAACGAGACTCGGCTGAATAGACCTTGGATGTCGAAGGAGGGAAAGAATCAAGGCTTATGTCAACGAAACTCGTATCATCAACAGAGATCAGATCGTTCTTTGGATCGAACAAGTCGTTTTGCGAATCCTCGAAATTTGAAGAAGAGAATGATGCACTGGGACAGAGACAACCCAGCGAGCTTATCCTCGACGGGGGATTGGGAGGTGGCACAGAAAAAGTATCAGATGACGACAGCAGCGGCTCGCCGGAAGTCATAAATAACTCTCCAAGGGACACACATTGGAGAAAAGCATGACTAATTCCCACCACAGCTCCTGGTTCTACAAGTTACAGTCAACAAAATTCAACCCCATTTTATACTCACAACACAACAAGCTTGAGCTTCTCTCTTCCAGAAATGACATCCCATCCAATCCATCTCCATTCTCTCCCCATCCAAAACCACCATCTCAACCAAAGAGAAAATCAACTTCGCTGCATCGCAACGGACGAATTACAGATTTTTCAAAACCCACTCTCCGATTGAAATTCTCTTCCCAACTGACTAGTAAATTGAAAAAATCTCTCCAACCACTCTGGCTAATGTTTACTAGGGCTCCCCAGAGGATGAAAAAAATGGGTCTTTTGCACCAAAAAACGGATAAAAATAACTGACTCAACCTGGCAACAACAGTGTACGGAACCGCAAGTAAAGCCAAGACTGAAATAGACAAAAACAAAAACCACCACCAGAAATATCAGAAAACCCTTGTAAACGAGCTAAAGTCACAGAGATCAAATCAGATTGTACGCCAAATTGCAAACAGATTTCAAATACACAAAATCACACAAGGTGGTATACAATGCAGGTTACTGAAGGGGTGTTTCCGCTAAACTAAATGAACTAAATCCATGACAAATTTTTAGGCTGGTTATTCCCTCACATATATCAACTAAAATTTATCATTTAGCAGAAAAAAAAAATTTGAAAAAAGAGCCAATACCATTTCATCTCAAACGCCCAAAGGCATAATAGATTTGATCGTGAGGAACAAGTGAACCAAAACTATCAAAATCTGGATGCAAGCACATGCACAAACTAGATGCTCAATGACACATATTGCAAAAGCAGACTAACAATGCTTTGTTTGGATTGAAATTTGAAAAGTTTTTTGAAAAATAGTAGGGGTAATAAGTGGAGAGAGATAGAGAGAGA
>JAOTQK010000019.1:13346812-13368309 GCA_025642025.1 Rhododendron ferrugineum
TTAAAACTAGGAAAATAGATTGAGATTCCGGGTACGGGAGCCAAAAGTACAGTAAGGGGAAGGTGTTAGGCACCCCTATTTGCCCAGCTATGAGGTTGGCCTATAATTGTTCAATATATGACATGTACATGCTTTATTTAATTCTAACACATAGTCTGTTTTGATTAGCCTTTAAGCAGTTAATGGTGAGCCAAGACTGTAATTGAAACATACATCAGAAAGCAGAATAAAACGAAACATGTCCCAGGGAGATGGATCTTGCGGCCGGTGAATTGATGTCATGGCCGAGAGATCCCCCTGGTTTGATGTACCAATCGAGGGATCGAAGCCCCGGTCGGTGTTCTTCCGCACCCCAGACAGAAAAATTATCAAATGATCAAAACGCTATGATTAAGTATAAAAACGGTAAATAAATCAAACCAGAGGCCCCTGGGCCTCACCACCTTGATCCCTCAGTAGCTTGATTGCTTTGGATTGCTTCTTTGAGAAACCCTAGGGTTAGGTTTTGAACTTCGGGGTTTGATCGTCGGATTGATGGCTTCCTTCAGGAGGTTAGGGCTTTTGTAGAGGGGATTTGAGAGAGTATGTGTGCAGAGTTTCGTGGCTAATGAGAGTTTGTTAGTATATGAATTTCGTCGTCTATTTCAGAACCCAAAGGGTCCTTTATATAGGCAAGGGGATGACACACCTCAACCAATTGAAATGCACGATTAAAATTGGAGTTAGAGAGTGATTCTAACTCTTCATGACAATCCTCTAACGTAGCCCGAACGCATCGGAAAAAGGCTGCTAGGGTTTTGTGATCGGATCAAACGTATGACAGAACATTCCAGAATTTGGAAAACAGATGATCTGGCAGCCGAGCAAAGGATCTGGCAGCCGAGCAAAGGATCTGGCGGCCGAGGGAATGATGTTGCGGCCGAAGGATAGATCTTGCGGCCAAGGGATTGATCTCTCAGGGAGATTTTGATGCAATAGGTTGCTCGGGTGAAGAAATGATGTTAAGACCGTGAGATCAATGTTACGGCCGACAGATGGATTTTCCTATGATACTGCATTTCTGTCTGAAAGGCTATTTGGCTCTGGATTGGGTCCTCTAAGTGGCTCAAAGTTCTTACTGAAAGTCCTAGGATTCTCAAGAAGTCAATCAGCAATCACTGTATCCATTTCATCATCGGGATGGTCCCCAAGATGGGATTTGAAATAATCGTTACGCCAAATTGGGGTGTCTACAGGGGATAAAGAGGCAAAGAGGGCTACGAATCAGCATTGCAGTTATCATAAAGACTGGGGTCACATGACGGAAGATTGTGAGATGTTCAAACGACACCCTGACGACCTAGTCTCGCGGGGTTACTTGAAAGAATTCATTCAGGAAGAGCACAAGGGCGCAGAGAAAGCAATGGAATTGGATTTCGAGCAAACTCCTAGGGGTGTAATCCATATGATACATGGATTGGCCGTACCTTATATAAGAAATGAGGTAAGGTTGCTCCAGAGGCAAGTAAGGCACGACCAGCACGTGATGCAGTTGAGAAAGAAACGAGGACGTGAAGGAGAAGAGTGCAACGAGAGCATAATTTTCACAGACAAAGATCTGGGAGGAGTCCAGGTACCCCATAATGATGCCTTAGTCATAACCCTACGAATTGGGGAGTATGACATGGAGAGGATCTTGGTGGATTCAGGGAGCTGCACAGAGGTCCTGTACTACGATGCATTTAAAAAGTTGGGACTGACACAGGCAGATCTGGTGCAGTCAACAACTCCTTTGATCAGATTCACTACAGGAGCAGTCTGGCCGTTGGGCAGAGTAACCGTGCCTGCTCGGGTAGGAACAGTTGTATTACGAACTGACTCTCTGGTGGTGGACGTGCCGTCATCCTACAACGCGATTATCAGAAGGACATGGTTGCACAAGATGAGGGCAGTCTCCTTCACTTACCATCAAATGGTAAAGTTTCCTGGATCCAACGGCATTGAGAGGATTAGAGGAAACCAGAAAATTGCCCAGCAGTGCCGGATTTCAATAATCAAGGGGGGACCCAAAGCAAACTTAGTCCAAGTCATCGAAGCCCCAGACCAGCCGACCATCGAGGACGTCGGGGGGAACCCAGCCGAGAAAGTGGTGGAGGGCTTGAAAAAGATTCAGATCAACAAGACTGATCCAGAAAGGTATTTCCTGATTAGGGAAGGCCTAGACCAGATAGAGGAAAAAAAGTTGGTGGAATTTCCCAAGGAACACGTTGATGTGTTCGCTTGGGTGCCCGAAGAGATGCCTGGTGTGGACGCAAACGTGATTTACCACCATTTTAATGTGGACCCACAACATAAGCTTTTAATGCAGAAGAAGAGGAGATCAGCCGTACAGCACGTGGACACTGTCATCGAGGAGGTTGACCGTTTGCTTGAGGCAAAGGCTATACGAGAAGTTTACTACCCAGAGTGGTTGTCTAACATTGTGGTAGTAAAAAAGAAGAACGGACAGTTTCCCCCTCCCCAGGATAGACCAACTGGTGGACGCAACGGCTGGGTACTGGCGGATGAGTTTCCTTGATGCTTATCGAGAATATCACCAGATTGCCATGTACGGCCCCGATTAAGAGAAGACTTCCTTTATCACTCCAAGAGGGCTGTATTGTTACAGTGTCATGCCTTTTGGACTGAGGAACGCCGGAGCAACGTACCAGAGGTTAGCAACGATTATGCTAAAGAAATTGCTCGACAAGACAATGGAGGTGTACATAGACGACAAGGTGGTCAAAAGCAAGGAGAAGCAAGACCACATAGCTGACTTGAGGGAACCTTTTGAAATACTGAGGGAGTACAAACTGAAGCTCAACGCCTCGAAGTGCGCGTTCGGAGTGGGTTCAGGAAAGTTCTTGGGTCATCTTGTGACCATACGTGGGATAGAGGCAAACCCCGATCAGATAACCGCACTACAGAGGCTCTAAAGTCCAAGGACCACGAAGGAGGTCCAAAGAGTGATTGGAATGGCAGCGGCCCTTAACAGATTTATTAGTCGGTCCAGTGATAAGTGCAGGCCCTTCTTTCAATTGCTGAAAAAGAGAGAAGGATAAGAATGGGGAGCAGAATGCGAGCAGGCGTTCCAAGACCTGAAGGAGTACTTGGCTTCAGCCCAGCCTTGTCCACTCCTGAACCGGGTGAGTCCTTAACTTTGTACTTAGCAGTCTCTGAACATGCAGTCAGTGCAGTATTATTAAGGGACAAGAGGTCCAAACAAACCCCTGTCTAGTGTGTAAGAAAGACATTACTAGACGCAGAAACGAGATATCTGCCCCTCAAAAAATTGGTCCTGGCATTGAGGACGGCGGCAAGAAAATTGCCTCACTATTTCCAGAGTCACAAGATCGTTGTTTAAACAGAGTTTCCTTTAAAATCTTTGTTACGAAAGGCAGATTTCCCGGGGCGTATTTCGACTTGGTCGATTGAGTTGAGTCAGTATGACATCGATTACCAGCCGCGCACTGCAATAAAGGGGCAGATACTGGCAGACTTTGTGGCCGAATTTTCCCCTGCAGTGGCCCCCCAGCCTCCTACGAGAAAGGAGCAGCCCGTAGAGCAAACGACCCGAAAAGGTAAAACACCTGCCGAATAGGATCCCTTAGAATGGAAACTATTTGTTGATGGTTCCGCATGCAATATTGGGTCAGGGATTGGAGTTGTGCTTTTCCCCCCTGACGGGGTAATGATGGTGCTATCCCTTCAACTAGGTTTCAGCGCGTCAAACAATGTGGCAGAGTACGAGGCACGCTTGGCAGGATTGAGAAGCGCGAAAACTCTAAAAGTAAAAAGGATACGGGTATACTGTGACTCACAACTCGTAGTAAACCAGTTGTCTAGGGAGTATGAAGCCCGGAATGAGAAGATGGCAGCCTACGCGGAGGCCACTAAGGATTTGCTTGACACTTTTGAGAAGGTGTACATTGAGCAAATAAGTTCTGGGCAGAATGCTCACGCAGATTCACTTGCTTGGCTGGCCGCGGCTGTGCCGACTGAATTTAAGAGAAGGGTGGCAGTGGATTATCTTGCTAAGCCAAGCATCAGAAGAAGTGTGGAGTTGGTCTTGGACGTGAACCAAGGATCAAGTTGGATGGATCCAATAGTGGAGTTCTTAAGAGATGGGATACTCCCCACTGATAAAAAAGAAGCTCACAAGATAAAAACGAAGTCTGCACGATTTTGGCTATCTCCTGAGGGGAAATTTTATAGAAAATCCTTCAGTGGACCATACATACTTTGTGTGCACCCTGAGATGGTGCAGAAGTTTCTCCACGAGATTCCACGAGGGAACGTGTGGAAGCCATGCTAAGGGCAGGTCCATCGCCCACTGAGCAATCACCCAAGGATATTGGTGGCCACATATGCAAGAGGATGCAAAGGTGTATGTGAAAATTTGTGAGAAGTGTCAGAAGTTCTCACCTATGATCCGAACACCGGCCGAGGATCTGGTACCCCTGACAAGTCCTTTGCCATTTGCACAATGGGGAATGGACATCGTGGGTCCACTCCACAAAGCAACTGGCAACAGGAAATTTTTGTTGGTAGCAACAGATTATTTCACCAAGTGGATTAAGGCAGAACCATTGGCAAAGATCACTGAACCCAGGAAAGAAAGGTTCATGTGGGAAAGCATTATTACTTGATTTGGGGTCCCTTATTCGTTAATTACGGATAATGGGTCGCAATTTTAGAAAAAGTTCAAAGCATTCTATGCTCAATACGGAATAAGGAACTATTACTCGACCCCAGCCTACCCTCAGAGTAATGGACAGGCAGAGGCGTCTAACAAAACCATGCTTGACGGGATCAAGAAAAGGTTGGACAAGGCAAAGGGAAAGTGGCCCGACGAATTGCCATTGGTCCTATGGGCGCACCGAACAACTCCTAGGAGGTCTACGGGAGAGACCCCCTACTCATTGGCATATGGAACGGACGCTGTTATACCCTTGGACGTGGGTCTGCCGACCAACAGAACCACTTTGGTAGAAAGTGGAGGCAATGACAGAGCCTTGGAGATCGAGTTGGATCTTGCCGAGGAACGAAGAGAAAGGGCTCTGGTGCATTTGGCCTCATATCAGGAGCAGCTGATGAAAATCTACAACAAGAATGTTCACCCACGGGAATTTTGTATTGGAGACCTTGTGCTTCGAAAGGTGCTCGGCAATACCAAGGTGGCTAACGAGGGCAAGTTGGGGGCCAACTGGGAAGGCCCATATCGAGTTACTGAAATTATGGGCATTGGGGCTTATAGGTTGGCAGACCTGGACGGGAACCCAGTGCCAAGGCCTTGGAATGTCCATAATCTAAGGAAGTTCTTTGTTTAAAAGAGACTACAGTTTATTTTTTCCTGTTTTAGGATGCACATCGTGATTGTGTGGGAATTACGAATAAAATTTCCTTGTGTTTTATTCTTTGTTAGTTGCAAGGGGTACACGTAACGCCCCCTTGAGTTTTGAATGATGAAAAAAATCCTTAGGTTTTTGCAACACATTCTGCTTCTACTAATTTTCATGCCTAAATACGAAGCCAGACACTTATTCTTTTTCCTCCCTTCGTATTGAGGAGCAGCGGCGCACGATTTGCATAAAATTACGATAAATTCAAACATTTGACAAGTACGAATATACTTGGTTACAGGTATGAGTAAACCTGGATTGCATATGTGTTTGGATATGCGCACTTGTCTAAAGTACGAGAAACTTACGAGTATAATCTAAGTACGAATACACTTAGGATTATTTCCAAGTACGAATAAACTTATGAAACTGACCAAGTACGAGGCACTTGGCAGGCATACGATAACATGCATATTATTGCCAAATATGAATACACTAGTGCATGCCCGTGCCTAAAGGCACGATGCAACGTACCTAAAGGCATATTGCTAGTGCATGCCCGTGCCTGAAGGCACGACTCGAACGATCAGCACACTGCAAATACATACTGGATATTGAACCCAATATATCAACCCTTGTCCAAGATTAAGATTATAAAAACCAACATTTTAAAATTTAAGCATACCAACCAATGTTCTACATCAACTAAATCAATAGGGGACGGAAAATAATAATGAAAACTCTTTTTGGTACTGGTTTTGGCCTTCTAGTTTTATAAAAATGAGAAAGCAATAAGAGTAGGGGACGAAAATTAACACCTTTTTTAATTTGGTGTTTTTGATTTTTGCAGCCATATAACTGAGAAAAAAAAGGATGAAACACTCAGTCAGTGCATACGCTTACACATTTAAGTTGGATGGCCAATAACAATTACCTGCATCCAAAGATTTTCCAAAACACATACAATTGAATAAAAAGTAGTCTACTTACTATAAAAACCAATTCGCTACTATAGATTCACCGAACATGTGTTGGGCATTTCATCAAACACCTTATTGGCTACATAAAAAAGGTAGCGAGTACATGAGAAGGAAGGAAGCTAGAGATGGGAACCACGGGTTTAAACAGAGCGGTCTCAACGATTTTGCAACGACATCATGACCATCGTTTGCTTCATCGGACCACACCCAATCCATTTCTACTGCCTGCTTGGAGAGAGAGAGATGAAACCTACAGGGAGAAGGGGGGAATTAATTATAGAAAGTAAATTGGTGTTTGATGATTCCTCCCTTTGGGGCTCCATCTAGGCACGGGCAATCGGAAATATCACATAAATTCCCCAATTTAGGCACGGGCTCCATCTATAATTAATTCCCCAATTTACACCAATAATTGTGGTTTTGAGAGGGAATTTTATTTGAAATTCCTTCCTCCCTCACTAAAATGCCACTTAAATGTAATGTATTTACCAAAATGTCATGTTGTAAGATCCAACAGCTGTAACGTATTGAAAATTCAATCCAACGGCCAAAAAGGTGCTTTTGTTTGTATGTTTACATAAATTTTTGAATATTCCCTTAAGATACCGCTCTGTTTTATAATATAGATTTGGGCACCTAACAAGTACGAAACACTTGGGTATGAGAAACTTAATTGCATACGAGAATATGCACATAACAAACCAAGTACAAAACACTTGGGTTGCATACGTTAACATGCAACATTGTCTAGATACGAATACACTTAGAAATGATTCCGAGTACGAATAAACTTAGGAAGTTTTTCAAAGTACAACTTGGGTTGCATACATAGTTGTGCACCAAAGATCTACAAATGGTAGTGGTACTCACCCAAGCACGTGAACACTTGGGGAGCATACGGCACACAACTAAGTACGAGCAAACTTAGCTAAGTGATCCAAGTATGCAACAAGCAAGTCAAAGTACGAATTATTTAAAACGCATAAGAAGACATGCAAAATTACCTGAGTACGAGACACTTAGCAATTAAGGTTAGACATGTGGCCACGAAGGGCCACCAGCGGTGTCAAAGAGCCACGAAGTTCCAAGCAAACCAAAGTTAAGCCTCGAAAGGCCAAATACCTGTGTCAAGAGTTTTGAAATTGTACTTGTGCCACGCAGGGCAAACCTTACAGCCACGCAGGGCCATCGTGTCGTTTCAAGATATTAAATTGTTCCAAGGAAGGGGGTTCATACTTACTCAACCACGGTCAGGTCTTGAACGACAGAAGGAGAGGCCTGTGCAGGTATGTCTTCCACAGCTGTGCTTCCGTCAGTTGGACCACCACTGGCTTCCTTCTGGCCAGGGTTGGCCCCTTCAACATTTTAATCAGCGTCTGCACCCTGCTGCTCGGAGACTCCGGTGTTCGGTTCCTTAACCGAGCTATCTTCCTCCTCCACAAGATCTTCTTCGTTCAGCACAACAACGGAGCTGGGGAGATCATTTTCAGTCTAGAGAGGGGACAATTCGGGCATGCCACCTTCTGTAAGGCATGCAGTCCAAGCTGCAATCCAGATCTGATCTTGAATCTCTGGCATTTGGGCCTTATAGCTTTCAGTGGCTACATTGATCCCCTCATTGTAGCCCTGTTGATACGCAGTTTTGGCCTCATTCTTGCTTGGCTCCAGCTCCGTGAGAGTCTGGTTCAAACTATCCTCTGCTCCGTCCAGCTTGACCTTCAGTTCATCCACGGCCCTACGGGCTTGGTCCCTCTCCCTCTCGAGTCTGGCAATGGACCATAGCAGTTTTGCGTTCTCGCTAGCAAGCTTAGCACGCTGATGTTCAGCTTGGCCGAATTTTTCTGCCATTGCTACCATCTTTTGCACAGACTGGACGAACATACGAAAACTCAATAAATGGGAATGAGGATTTAAAGATGTAAAAGGTTTGGAAGGGGAGCAAACCCTGATATTGTTGACCATGAATGAGTTGAGGAGATTGTCAGGAATACTCTCCACTTCTTTCTGCATATCACCAGGGAGCAAGAGAGCTTGAGAGAGGGCTAGAGCGGTCTCCTCGGATTTTGCACTATCTCGTATGCTCACAAGACGATTTCCATGAGCAAGGTGAGGGGCCCAAGCTGGAATCGAGGCAGTGGAACTCTGTGTGGTAAGAGTCCCTTCGAACGGGATGGCACCAGTTCATAAAGCTTCAGTACATTGACGTTTGTCTCTGTGAGCCTCAGCAACCTCACTGGGTGAAAACCCTGGTGGTACGTCAGTTTGAACAGAGGACCGACGACCACGTCCTTGGGGACTGCCGTGGCCCCGAGCAATGCCATGTCCCCGACCAGCTCCAGGAAGGGATAGGAGGCTGCTGAGGTTAATCGGCTGGTTCATCTCTTGAGGAGGAGGTGAAGGAGTGTAACCACTGGAGAAGGAGGTAGAGGCTTCTTCGGCCAGAATGATTGGCTCGTCAGGGATTGGAGGGGTTCGAGATCTCTTTCTCTTCTTCTTGCTCGGGCTGAGCGGGAGGTGGTCCAGGTATTGTTGGGTCGTCAGCTGCTCGGATCCTTCTATCAATGAAACCTCCGTAAGACGCCCTATAGCGGAGAAGGACCTGCGCTGCTCTTCCTCGGCCAGCAAGATACGTGCCTTGCCTGTTGAAATTCAGCGCCTGGTTGATATCAACGACGTGGACTTGAGGGGTGATAATGTCATGGCCCTGGTTAACGTTTGTCGCTGCAAGTAAGAAATGCTAAACAATTATGTGCAACAAAATTGTACAAGTGAAGTATGAAGTAACTATTGAGCAAGTAAAGGGAACTGACGTGGACGCCCAAATCTGTGAGGGGCATGAAAGCCTATCACTTGGCCATCCTCATCTCTGGGCTCAAAGTTTCTAGTGACGATGAGGAAATCATCATCATCTCCTCGAGCGGAGTCAGGCAACTCGAGCACAAGTCGTCTTCTGAAATCTCTACTCTTTAGGTAGTAGGTTAAGGCGTCTTTGGTATGGGAGATGCTGTACAAATGATGGATGTCATGTAAACCTAGAGATGTGCCTAGCATTTGATTTATGGTGTGCACGCCCATGACAACCCTAAAGAAATTGGCAGAGACTTGCATTGGGGAGAGCCTATAATAGGCTAGAACCTGGCGAAGTAGTGGTGCCAGGGGAAACCTAACGCCGCCTTTGACGACGGCGACCATTGGAATGTGTAGGGTGTCATTGTCAGGACTCTCGCGTATGGCATCCACGGGAGCCAGTGCAGTGGCTACGTTATCCGGTATCTCGTAACGAGATCTGAATGTGGCCATGGCCTGAGGGGTGTTACAGTGCCGTCTGAACCTCCCCATTATGAAGAATAACAGACGAGAGCAAAGGGTACGAAGAAACCCTAGATGCGATGAAAGAAGCCCTAAATCAATGAGAGAAAGGGGGCAAATGGGGAGCGGTAACTTACGGAATGGCGATCGAAGACTCTAGTGCAGAAAGGGAGGAACTTCGAGATGGTGAACAGAGCTTCAGTGGGGGGTGCAAACAAAACTTCTGTCTGCAGAAGGAGTCTAGAGAGAAAGTAAGGTTTTAAAATGGGGCGAAAACCCAAATATACCCTAATGGTTGGGGTGGCGTATGTGGAACGTCATCCCAGACGTCGTTTGGGTGTTTCGTTACCCGAAAGGATGTCCACTCGCATTTAATGTGGATAGTACAAAGTGTGCCACGTGTAAAGGTAAGGGCTGAAAGAGCCTGTCCAGCCCAACGACGAGACATTTGGGCTGGCCTAAATGATGAAAATTGCACCAACCCTATTAGATGGGGTGCAGGAGCAAAAAGAATTCACTCGGTCCTTGAGAGCTTTGCTCGGCATATTAAAGAGAAAATAACGAGTAAAGCTGGGGAGCAATTGTAGGGAGGTAATCTCGAACAGGTACAAATATGGCCCGACCAAATGGTACGTGGGGCCATGGGATAAATATAATCAGAATAGCTGTCGTGCTATTGGTGAAACGGAGATATGAACCAGTGACATGAGAAGTCTCTGGTCTGGAGAATTCATACAATGGCGCGGTCCAATAAACATGAGAAGTTATTGGACCAAGAGTCTGATAAGAGGACAAGCAACATGTGAAGTTGTTGGTCCAAGTAGTCTATTCGGCAATGAGAAGGCCAAACAGGAGGAGAACCCTGGGGAAAATGGTCTCAGGTACAATGAACACTCCAGAAGGTTCCAGAACATTGGTATACTGTTAAGGAATGAGATCCCGAGAATGTAGGATCTGGGAAAGATACCCAACGGGAATGGGATGTTCGGCCAGCTATGGAAAAGAGTCCTAAAAGGACTAAGGTAATGAACAGATAAGGGAACGAGAATCCAAGATATTCTGGGTTTCCTATACGAGATAGGAGACCTAGGGCAACACAGATACTTGGTCAGCAAGCATCTACGAGTCTATAAATACAGGGTAGACCTGGTGGTAAAAGGTACGCAATAAGTTGCAATTTGATTGTTTCCTACTGAAAATTAGGGTTTCCCACCAGTACGTGATACTAACTTTGGCATCAGAGGGCCTTTGCCACGAGTGGCAAAGGTGCGCTCACCCCTTGTTTCTTTTGCAGAGAAAGTACTCTGACGGCATATAAGGGTTCCGGCGAGGAGTCAGGAGTAGCCGTTACGTTTTTGTGTTGTTCAAAGCCACCTTCGTTTTTCTCCACTTACAGCCGAGGAAAGGATATTGCGGCCGAAGAATGGACCTGGCAGCCGAGTAATCAATCTCTCAGGGAGATTTTCATGCAACATGTTTCCCGGGCGAAAGAATGATGTTGAGGCCGTGAGATCGATGTTACGGCCGATGGATAGATTTTCCAAGGATTCTATATTTCTGTCTGAAAGGCTATTTGGCTCTGGATTGGGTCCTATAAGTGGCTAAAAGTACTTACCAAAAGTCCATGGATTTACGAGAAGTCAATCAGCAATCACTGTATCCATTCATCATCGGGATGGTCCCCAAGGTGGGACTTGATAATCGTTAGGCCAAATTGGGGTGTCTACACTCATCCTTCAAATTTATAGAAGTTACTTCTTCTTTTATTGGCTGAGCATGACTTTCGTCTTCCCTTTCGATGAGGGCACGGATTTCCTTGGGAATATCCCCATCGAAATCAATCCCTTCATCGTCGGGGTCCACACAGTTTATATACAAATCAGCGAAATAGTCAGAAGTAGGCTCCTTCATTTCATAAAATCCCTCAGGGTTGCATGCCAAGAACAGCAGACTCAAACTCGAAATAAGAGCTATGACATGGAGGGCCAAGAGGCACAATCTCCAACTCAGAGCTAGACTCCAATGACACAACAGACTTTGTGTCAGACTCGGACTTAGATGTGTTGTCAATGCAAGTAAGGGCGGTTTGAAAATGCAATTTTTAATGCTACCCTAGCATGAACACTTCAGCTTCCTCGGCTCCTTCGGCCAAACCTACTTGGGAGAATTCTTGGAATAATAGCTCCAAGCTCCCTTGATCAAAAGATCCCAGCCAGTCAGTCTTCACTTTTGTTTGGCCAAGCTTCTTCTTGAATTCCGCTTTTACCAGCTCCTCATCACTGTCAGACCAGTATCAGTAGTGAAAACCTCAAAAGTAGGCAACAACTCCCCAGTTTCCGGGTCTACAAAAGATTCGACTTGCCCCATGTAGGTGGTACCTCCTCCTTCACGCAAAAAGTAACTATCTGCATTACCTTGAAGGGTTTGCGTCTTTCCCGTACCTTTCCCCTTTTTAGCATCCCTAGCAGGGGCAACATACCCCAAACCAAAGTGGCCATCATTGAAGGGAAAGGTAGGGAACTCAGCGATACCTTGTTGATTGATTCCCAGTCCAAACCAGGCATGTATGACATTCTCCTCATTATTTCAAGACCAGCCGAGCTTATGATGAAGTCGTCATCCATGTTAATAGCGAGTATCGAGCCAGATGTATCAAAGGTGAAACCCCCAAAATCAACATCTTTCTTTCCATGCATAATCCCCAAAATCGGCGCTCCATCCCTACTGTGCGGACAAATTCCAGAATCCCCGCAGATTGTCAGCGTGCTAGAGGGTAACGCCAACATGACCTTTTGGTGAAGACTGGAAGGTATAGCCATGAGATCTGACCTATGAAGCCAAGGCCTGCCCACCAGCAGGTTGAAAGTAGCAGGTATATCGAAAACATGGAATTCAACGTCCATCTCGAAACCCTCCGCATCGAGTTTGAGCAGCAAAGTCCCCTCAACCACGCGGCATGTGCTGTCATATGCCTTGACAGCCAAGTTAGAAGGCACGAGATCCTTCTTGGTGAGTCCCAAACGATAAGCCACCCTAAGAGGGCAAACGTTGATCACTGAGCCATTGTCAATGAGAACGGTCGGAACCTAAAGTCCTCGGCACTTGACCGTAATATGCAAAGGGCGGTTGTGAGCAACCCCTTCAAAGGGTAAGTCCTTATCGGTGAAGATGACGGTATGTTTAGATGTAGGAGGCTTGATAAGGGATATCTTGGCCTCGGGAGTGACGTCAGCAAGCACTTCCCAGCGAGAGAGAGTGTGGCATAGCTTCTGACGGTGCTCGCGAGAGTAGCAGATCAGACCCCAAATAGAGATAGGAGCAGGAATCCGCTCAAGCTGCTTTTGAATCAAGTCTACATTCGGAGAGCCAGTTGGTACCTCAAGCAGTGCAGTCCTTGGGAACATAGGAGGTTCGTTCCTTTGGTTAGAAGGGTTGGACGAACTTTTGGCTTGCAGATTAGCAGGCTGAAAAATCCTTCCACTCCTTGTAACGTTATGAACGTTCCCAAAGAAAGGCACCCCTTGCGGGTCTTCATCCACATCCCAAAGATCGGTAGGAACCTGCCCAAGTTTGCGCTTTCCCTTATCGACAGTCGGAGCTGCCGTAGTATCTGACTATCCAAACCCAAATCATTGGCCAAATCTTGCATGAGCAACAAGTCCCAAAAACCAAGGTCTTTAACTGCCGCTTCTTCCCCGATAGGACCTAGATTAGCGACAAAAGGAACACCCCAAAGACAACCGTCCACCAAAGAACGATTGACAGCTTAAACTTTCGCCCCTACCGTAACATCGACTATCTCGTCAACTTCCCATAGATCGGCAGGCGGAACTAGATCCAAAATGTAGACACCCTAATTTGGCCTAACGATTATTTCAAGTCCCACCTTGGGGACCATCCCTATGATGAATGGATACAATGATTATTGATTGACTTCTCGTAAACCTTAGAACTTTTGGTGAGTACTTTTAGCCAGTTAGAGGACCCAATTCAGAGCCATATAGCCTTTCAGACAGAAATACAGCATCCTAGGAAAATACATCTGTCGCCGCAAGATTGATATCACGGCATCCACTTCATTCTTTCACCCATGAAACATATTGTTTGAAAATCTCCCTGAGAGATTGATTCCTCACCCGCGAGAACCATTCCTCAGACGCCAGATCCATTCCTCGGCCGCCAAATTGTCATTTTTCCAGATTCTGGAATGTTCTGTCAATCGTTTGATATGATGCTTAAAACCCTAGTAGCCATTTTTCGATTCTTTAGGGCTACGAAAGGAGATTCTGAAAAGAGATCTTGTGATCATATACTTCCTATTAATTCGTGCATTGTGATTGGTTAGAGTGATGTAATATGGCGCCTATATAAAGGGGCCTTAGGGATTTGAAATGAAGAACACAACTCACTCACATCAGCCACGAAACCCTGCAGAAATACTCTATCACATCTCCTCTTCAAAAGACCTCAAATCCCGAAGGCAGCCGCAACCCGAGCAATCAAACCCCAAAGTACAAACCCTAAACCTAGGGTTTCGAGAAAGAAGTCAGCCAATCACCCTCAATCCGAAGCAATTGCGCACTGAGGGATCAATGTGGTGAGCCCCAGAGGCCTATGGTTTGATTTAATTTCCAGTTATTGTATCTCAATCGTAGTATTTTAAATTTTTGATTAACTATTCATTCTGGTGTGAGGAAGAACATCGACATGGACAACGTTCCCATGGTCGATACATTAATCCAAAAGGATCCCTCAGCCATGACATCTATTCACCAGCCGCGGGATCTATTCTCTGGGACAGCCTGTTTTCTTTTTGATACATGCTTTCAATTATCGTCCTGGCTCACCATTAACTGCTTAAAGGCTAAAAACAGATTATGTGTTTATAATTAAATAAAGCAAGCATTAGTCATATGTTGAATAACTATGGGCCAGTCTCACGACTGGGCAAAGAGGGGTGGGTGCCTAACACCTTCTCCTTATTGTACTTTTGGCTTCTGTACCTGAAATCTCTATATGTTTTTCCTAGTTTTTATAAACTAGGTGGCGACTCTATTTTGATGATGACCACTATCGTGTGGAGATGTTCCTAGCCATGGGAATATCCACGATCTTGGCCTATGAAGTGGAATCCAGTCAAACATGATCATCTATATGGCGATGCCCTGTTTGGGAGGTGTCTACAGTTTTTGGCGACTCTACTGGGGACTTGAGAGCCATAACCAGAAAATTCGACATAAGATTAATACTTGCTTCATTTAATTCTTGTATCATATCCATCGAGCGGGCAACCTCGTTGAGTTCACCTAATATCCCGGCATGTCACGAGCTATGTTAGGGGTTCCAGCAAACTCCACAGTCGCTTGTACCTAGTGGTATATCAAACCGTACATATGATTAGAAGAGCCATAGAACTTATCAAAATAAGACAGGAACCTGCAGGCTAGGAATCTACTTGCATTAGTTTGTAAAATTTCTTCCTCACACCCATTGTACATATGTATGTTGTAAAATTCTCTTTTGCAGGATAGCTGTAGGGGCTTTTAAAATCAAGAAAAAAGGGGGTAAGCTAACCAATCTAACTAAAGGAAAAAAATTCAAGTAAAAATGGCTGCATCACTGCTCATGTTCAATTCGCACTTTCAAATTGTCACCAAGCTGTCTGGCCCGTTCAATTCCACTGTCAAGGTTTTCGACCATTCCAATTACATCACCTCGATGGATCAACTGAAGCCTAGGGTAGTTATCTCTGAAGATAACCACATCATGTTCACAAGAACGGTCAATGATGAAGAGGTGGAAGAAATAATTGAAGAAGATGAACTTCAGAGGGTCCCGATCTATTTCTATGACCCTTATATACCCACCGATGACTACTGGCCAATAGACGAAGTGGACATCCTTGAAGTTGAAGGAGCAAAAGAAGAAGAATCTGCTGACAATGATCCACTAGACGAAGTATCGCTAAACCTACTCTTTGATGAAGGGTGATCCACCCCATCATAGATAGGTTTGGCAACTGGTGGGGATTTGTTGGCACACGGAAAGCCGACAACAACGATGAAGCAGAAGTTGAAGCTCAACTAGAAGAAGCAACGACAGTGGCAAACCAAATGGCCCTGTAAGATTTGCCTGGTGACAATAATGAAAGTGCGAATCAAGATGACAGTGAAGTGTTGATGTTCAACCTTAGTGAGGAAAAAGATTGCTCTGAGTTGATTATGGATGCTGCAGAAGGGGTTTACCCGAACTGGACTGTGGAACACACTCTAAAATATAAAATTAAAAATGCTGACTCCGATCTTAGTTCCGATTCTAATTCTGATTCCGAGTCAACCCGGTCTGAGTCTTGTTTTTCTACTGAGTCTAGTGAGGAAGGCCCGGTCAAAATGCCAAGGCATGATATTTATTTTGAATTTGACTCTAAAATGTCTTTTAACAATTTTAGCAATGAGAAGAAGGATTTAGAGTATTTCACTTTGCCTATGATTAATTGTGTGGATTCTGATAATCCAATTTTTGAGGAAGAAATTCAAAAAGAAATTCTAGAATTCATCGAGAGAGAAGAGGAGAGACACGCCAAACCTTTTTCTGAGGAAATAATCACAGCAAATATAGGCTCTGAAAACGAGCCCAAGTTGGTTAAAATTGGTGCAACACTATCTTCTCAAGAAAGTGAAAAACTAACACTTTTGCTAAAAGAATACAAAGATGTTTTTGCCTGGTCTTACGAAGACATGCCTGGGATAGACCCCGAAATTGTTCAGCATAAAATTCCTCTCTATCCCGATGCAAAACCTGTTAAACAAAATGCTAAGACGTATGCGCCCCGACTGGGTCTTAAAGATAAAAGATGAGGTCACTAAACAAATCAACGCTGGTTTTGTTATAGTTACTGAGTACCGGCAGTGGGTAGCCAACATTGTTCCGGTACCAAAGAAGACTAGGGGAATCAAGGTCTGTGTGGATTTCCGAGATCTCAACAAGGCTAGTCCGAAGGATGACTTTCTGTTACCGCATATAGATGAACTAGTGGACAATACCGCAGGTCTTACACTATTATCTTTTATGGGTGGGTTTTCTAGGTATAATCAAATTCTGATGTCTCCTAAGGATAGGGAGAAAACCACCTTCACCACACCATGGGGAACCTACTGCTATCGAGTAATGCCATTTGGGTTGAAGAACACTGGAGCCACTTATCAAAGGATGGCAACAACACTGCTGCATGACATGATGCACAAAGGAGTAGAGGTATACGTCGATGATTTGATAGTTAAATCAAAGGAAAGGGAAGGACACTACGAAGCACTCCAAAAGTTCTTTGAGAGGATTAGGCAATACAAGTTACGTCTCAATCCTCAAAAATGCACTTTTGGAGTGACTGCTGGAAAAATGTTAGGATTCATTATCCCCCAGAGAGGAATCGAAGTGGATCCTTCCAAGATACAAGCTATCATGGCGATACTATAGCCAAAGATAGAGAAGGAAGTAAGGAGCTTTCTGGGAAAGATGCAATTCATCAACAGGTTCATTTCCAAACTCGCAGCCACTTGCGAACCTCTCTTCAAACTTTGGAAGAAAGACACAGATTATGAATGGAATCAAGACTGTCAACGGGCATTCGAAGCAGTCAGGGAGTACCTTCAGAATCTGTCTGTGTTGTCGCCACCCATCCCTGGAAGACCATTAAGACTGGCTAGATGGTTATTGTTGTTAGCAGAGTTCGACCTCAAATACATGACAAGAAAATCAATAAAAGGAAGGGCTGTGGCATAATTCTTGGCAGATCATCCTGTAACAGAGGCTGAGGCAAAAGACTTCATGTTCCCAGACGAGGACATCTTGTGTCTTCTAAATGACACTTGGCAGCTTTCCTTTGATGGAGCATCAAACCAATTTGGGTATGGCATAGGGGTATTGCTAGTTTCCCCCAATGATTCTCATATCCCTTTGTCATACAAACTAAGGTTTGAGGTCACCAACAACCAAGCTGAGTACGAAGCCTGCATTGCTGGAATGGAGGCAACACTAGAACTAGGGGCAAAAAGGATAAAGGTCATTGGAGATTCGAACTTAGTGGTGTCCCAAGCAATTGGAAACTATAAGGTTAAAAAGGATATGCTGAAACTGTACCACTTTGCAGTGCATCCTCGATATCAAGGCCAAATTCGAAGAATGTCTCAAAGTTGGCAGATGCTTGAACGAGAACAAGGTACTTGGCGAAGTCGGGCTGAAGATTGCGGGAGATGATGCATAGTTGATCCCTCTCGTTCGGGCGCTCAGTCATTAGAGTAGCTTTAGTTCTCCACCTCTTAATGAAATCCGCAAAGGACTCCTTGGCCTCCATCTTAGTGGACTCCAACTCTCGAGTGGTCATCTTGAGTTGCGAGTTGTAGCTGTATTGAGAGACAAAGGCAGCCCCTATGTCTTCCCAAGTCCTTCCTTTGGAGATGTCGAGTGACAGAAACCAATGGAAGGCAGGCCCAGAGAGAGTTTGAGGGAACAGTTGAGACATGGCCTGACTTTCTACTCCTAGCAGCTTCATGGCAGCATGATAACCCAAGAGATGAGTCTTTGGGTCACCACTCCCATCGAATTTGACAACGTCGGGCATTTTGAACCTCTCGGGGAGCCTTGCATTAGGATACAAGCAAAGACGATCCAAGTCTTTTCCTCTCGCACTGATCTTCTTAAACTTTGAGACTGTCTCCTCCAGCTTAGCCATCTTGGCCATGAGAGCAGCCATTTCGGGATTTTGAACAGGTCTACCACCCACAAGATTCGGGTTCGGAATAGGCACACGAACCTCTCTAGGGAAGCATTGAACAATGAGGTGCCCTTCATGATTTGGATCTGGAACCAAAACAGGCTCCACATGAATGTCCTCATTCTCCAAGTTTACGCCCTCCTCTTTGGGTGCTGGGGGAAGTCAAGTAATGATCAAATCATTCAAACGGGCGATGGTGGCATCAGTCTGGGTAGCCCTTTGCTGCATAGCAGTGAGACTATTTTGCATATTCGTGAGCACGGCTTCAAGGCTGAGCGGTTAGTCTGCCATCATAGGTTTTCCAGAGGAGCTTGATGTAGAAGTTGAAGATGGGGAAGTCGGTAGCGTTGCTTCTTGCAAAATCGACGGTGAACCTGACTGTAGGGCGGCTAATAATGAAACTGTAGGAGCCTCCATTGCAACTGACTGGGATCCTAGCCTGACAAGTCTTTGAATCAGATTCTGAAGACGTTCCCAAGCTAGTTTGCCCCTTTGGTTTGGTGCTTTACTCCTTGATGCAATGGTTCAGAATTTGCAGCAAAACAAAAAAAGGCTCAATAGTGGTCCTACAACAACTTTATCTAAATAAAAGAATAAAGTACGAACGCACTCATTGTCGTCGGTGTCCACCTAGACTCTAAATCTAAAAGACGAGTCTATCTCTTAATGTTCAAATGCTGCCAGAATCCTCAAAATTCTTTTTGAGGGTGTATCCTTGATTCCATCGACAATCACTAGGAGATGTCAAAATAGTATAAGCCTTTGACTATTCCGTTCTCGAAGTTTCAACTTTTGGAGTCAGAACAACTCGGTGTAGATGACGTGATACCGGAACTGGGGCGGCATAGGCTACACAACGCCATTGAGCCTAAATGGTGTAAGTGCTTCACACGGTAACCGGGGTGGTGTAAGTATGACGACATTCTCTTGATTGTTCCTTGTTCTCTGTTTGAAATCTCGATCGGGCATTTAGACAGGGACTTAGAAAGTCTTGATTTCCCCAAGTCTCGTTGATCTAAGGACTTTGAAAATTGACAACGTGCACCATCGAGATGCACGACTCTTCATCGAGTCATAATAACGTCCTAATAAGCATAAGAAAGACTCAAAAGAGAGACAACCTAGAAGCCACCCTAAACATGCTCCTACGCAAAACGGTATGTGTGTATGTACAGTGCATGCGATAGGAAAAGCAGTAACACGTAGACAATATATGGGGGTTAGATACCAGCAATCTTACCCTGTGGGTACCTGTCTTAGTTTGGAGAGTTCTACTGCTTTGTTTATGCAAAGGCCGGTTTTGGTTTAAGGGGGTTCCTCAGACTAAAGCCAAGATATACCTCCCGCTGCCCGCGTATTGCAGAGCAACGGTCGAACGGTAGAATGACTTATCAATGCCCAACGTTGTTGGGCATTCGAGAACCCCATGCTCCAGTAAACTGTGCCGGTTACGCAAAACACCACAACGCGGCTAGCCAACATCGATGCACGTGAAGGTGCTAAAAGTTTGATTAATGAGAAAGAATCGCAAGTTCGCAAAATGCCTTTTCAAATTTGGCTCACTTTTATTAATCGATACTTGGAGAAAACTATACAAGCGAACAATCAGAAAAGTCCTAGTCCGAATTGGTCGGATACGAGGATCCTGTTAAATCACCATTCCGTTCTTCAGCAGCGCGAAGCTTATTGTTTTGACAAACTTTTGAAGGATTGTTTGTGGGCAGCATGCCCTTTTTTTAGAGAAGGATTCCGTTCCTTTCTAATGCGGCCCGAAAAATCGAGGGAGCGCGTGCAGCGTGACTGGCAAGCGCTCGTAAAACACAGAGTCGCCACTTGAGTTTTGAAGGTCCGACACTCAAGGAACCGTATTTTGAAGCACTTGTCGCGCTGTTTGTTTGAAAAAGTTAAGGAACCAGTCCGTCATAACCATATCTGGGTTCGGGAGCCAGGTTACGAGAGGGGAAGAGTCTTAAGGCACCCCTCTCGCCCAATCCGGAGATCGGTCTCTACTTGAGCATTTTGAAAACGTTTGGGATTCTTCTTTTATTAATCAATTTTTAGCCAATTAGGGTGGGGGAATAGTTAATCGGGGATAAAAACTGTAATAGTTTGCAGGATGTGATAGAAAGCATGTTTGCTCATTGAAACAGTTAGTATAGGATGAAAACAGACTGCATTTGGGGATTAAACAGACTGGAAGGCCCCTGTCTCAGAGTGACGTATGCAGGAAGAATCAGTATGCACTGAACAAGTCAAAACATGCTGATTACTCCCGCGCACGACACTACGGGACAAGCGCGACAGTAGGTTCAAACCCACAACTCTTATTCTCAAACCCTCTGGGCTCTGGAAAGACCAGTGCACACCCAGGACAAACCAAGCAGTTTATAAGCAGCAAATAAGCAGTTCTAAGCAGTTGAAAGGCTGAAAAGCCCTATAAATTAACAAAACACCCCATAAACAGTGTGGGGACAAAATAATGGCCTAAAACCAAGTTAACCATGCAAGGCCAGCCACTGGTCGGAGACCAACAGTCGCGCGAGGAAGTCAGTTTATCGCGCGATGGTGCGCCCTGGCGCGCGATGGTCGCGCTCTGGCGCGCGATGGTTGCGCCCTGGTGCGCTGGTCAACACTCCATTTGACCATCGCGCAAGGGTTTGGGTGCAGCGCGCGCGGGTATGGGTCAATTTTCCAGTGTTTGGTTTTGCTCATCCTGGGTTATGGTACAGGTCCAAAATGATCCCAGGGGTACTCCAAAGCAGCATAAATGAATATTGACATATTTAACTAACAGTTTATACTAAGGAAAGCAATAAACTGGTTCATAGCATGCTTCACAGTGATTCATATAAATAAAAGACACAAAACAGTGGAAAACCAAACCCCACACTGTCCGTCGCGCGATGGCCATGAAGTGTCGCGCGCTGGTTGATTCCACCACGGTTCTTGAAACCTTGCCAGCTTTAGGGCCAGGACTGGTATTGATTACCAGCCTTGACCTTGCCAGCCCCCCTCAGGGATCAAAACAGAAATCAGAACCAAGGTAAGCTATACCTTTGGTCTTTTAGTTTGAATGGG
>JAOTQK010000019.1:13432044-13449867 GCA_025642025.1 Rhododendron ferrugineum
GCCGCCTGCTGCTTGGCCGGGCAGTTTGTGTGCTGTTTGCCCGGGCAGCAGCTTGGCCGGACTGCCTATCTGCCTGGGCTAGGATGCCGGGCTTAAAATCTGCCCGGGCTAGGTGGAGGGCAGTGTCCAGGCCTGGCCACTGCTCGAGTACCGATAGAGCAACCAGGCCTTGACTTCTCACTCGTAGCTGTTGAGCCCCACGGCTGTTGAGCCCACGGCGGCTGTTGAGCCCCCGGCGGCTTGTGGTTGGAGATGAAGATCGACCAATGGAGCTTGGCCAGACATGTGCCTTTGTTTTCACGATTCGTGCTTAATTTATTGTTTTGGCTCGCCTTATTAAACTGTTTAAAAGGCTAATAACCGGATTAATTGTTTGGAATTAAATAAAGCAAGCGCTAAGTTTATGTTGAATGATTATGGGCCGGTCTCACGACCGGGCAAAAAGGGGTGCCTAACACCTTCCCCTTATCGTACTTTTGGCTCCCGTACCCAGAATTTCTACCTTGTATTCTTAGTTTTAATAAACTAAGTGGCGACTCTTTTGTGGTACGTTGTTATCGTGTGGAGATATTCCTAGCCATGGGAGTATCCACGATTTCAACTGTTGGAAAGGAAGAAAGTGTTAGAGGATATCTGTATGGCGATGCCCCTTCTGGGAGGTGTCTACAGTTTTGGCGACTCTGCTGGGGACTTGAGAGCCATAACCAAAAAGTTCAACATAAAATTAATGCTTGCTTTATTTAATACTTGTATCATATACATCAAGCGGGCAATCTCGTTGAGTTCACCTAATATCCCGGCATGTTACGGGCTATGTTAGGGGTTCCAGCCAACTCCATGGTCACTAGTACCCCTGTGGTATATTAAAAAGGGAATCACCTGATTCTGCCTATGATGGGCTGGCAAAATGACTGACGACCTTTGACAACGGAGCACCCCTTAGACCACCCAAACCTACATGTGGTTAGAAAGCAATAGGACTTGTCAAAATAGTACAGGATCCCGCAAGTTAGGAATTTACTTGCATCTCTTTAAAGTTCTTCCTCACACCTTGTATAAATTGTTGTTGTAACATTTCTTTCTGTGCAGAAGGGTTAGAATTTTTTGCCCAAATCCTAACCCTACGCAGCCAAGTACTAACTTGCAGGTATTTTGTTTCAAGCAGGCACGATAGGTAGGTCAAAGAAGCAACCACAGCTAGTTTTATACTCTTACAACACCCAAAGCTACGCCAAACAGAGGTCTCTACAACCATCCCATCTATCATCTTCTCCTGTCAAAACACCTTCACCGCAATGATCCCAATCACTTCTTGGATCTTTGCGGTCATCCTTTCAGCAAACCCAATTGTCTACCAATCCTCGAGTTTCACCATGTCCCGTTTCAAAGATGTCAGATACCGACGCCATCATTGCTGAGCTCAAAACTCAAATTGCTAATTCACAAGCTGAGAAAGCAGCAAGAGAAGCTAAGGACGAGGAAGAAGAAGATGAGAATCCTCACAAAATAGCGGTGATAGAAAATTCCGAGCTGGCCATGCAAGTTAAAGAAATTAAGCATACTCTGGCCCGTTCACAAGGGGACCAAATTCTGGATTTTGAAGGACTTTGCCTCTTCCCGGACTCTTAAGTGCCTGAGAAATTCAAGATGCCTGACCTCGAGAAGTTCAATGGGACTGGCAATCCTACCATTCATGTCCGCCATGTTATCAACACTTTGAAGCCCATGGGCCTGAACGATGAGCTCATTGCTCAAATTTTTCAGAGAACTCTCACAGGCAGTGCTCTCGACTGGTTCCTCATCCTGGAATTTGTGCATTATCAAACTTGGCCACAGATTGCCAATGCTTTCATCTAGCAATATGCGTATAATGTCCAAATTGAGTTAACCACCCGAGATTTGGAGATGACCAAGCAGGAATCAAATGACTTTGCTACTTTTTTGGCCAGATAGAGGGAAAAGGCCGCAAAGATGATGAACCGTCCTTCTGAGGAATATCAAGTAAGGATAGTTGTCAAGAACCTATAACCCAAGTACGTTAGGCATATTTACCCTCAAGCTATCACTGATTTCAAACGCCTACATGCTACTGGGTTACTACAGATTGAGGAAGGAATCAAGCTGGGACTCGTTAGGAAAGAATAAACTCCCCAACCTAAGAAAACCTTCCCCACCTGTACCTCTCACGCCTTAATAAATACCCTCGACCCGGCCTTGCCACAAGACTCTTTCCAAGCTAACTCCTCCCGAAATCCGAACCGCCCTCACCGCAACTTCAACCCCCTCTATTTTGTCCCAAGCTTTGACCATTTTGAGCCACCAAGGGCATCTCAAGCCCTTGAACAACCCACTTCCTCAACCACCATATGGCCCAAGCCATGATCCTAACACACATTGTGCTTACCACCAACACCCTGGGCACGAGATGGAAAGTTGCATGCGTCTCCACCATGATATCCAAGACCTCATTGACAGTCGAGCCATAAAACCTCCAAAACCTAATGTACAAGTCAACCCACTCCCTACTCACAATGCTGAACCACCACCTCGAAATATCAATCTTATAAGCCCATCCCACAACTCCACATATAACCCTAGCCTATACATTATCCCAAGAACCCAAGTCAAGCCAACTTTGACCTTCCCTGAAAAGAATGGGTGTTTTATAATGGAAGAAGAAGAGGATTTATTTAATGAGGTCTCCTTAGCATCTCTGGTGGTTAATTCCCCGTATGTCTGCGTAATCGACGATGGGAATTGGTGGTTGGAAATGCGTGAAGCCCTGCCAAGTGAACGGGAGACTAAAAGAATTGAGCCTGCTGACCCTTGGGGCGCCCAAGAAGAGGAAATAGGTCATCTTACCCAAAGTTGAAGAGTATACAAGTCTCCCAAGCTTAGTGGAGGGAGATCAGCCACAACTCAAATGATGGAAGAAGAAGAGGAAAGTCAAGAGGAAGAACCTGAAGAGAATAGGGTATTAAGGCAGTTGAAGAAGATCCAAGCTTATATCTCTATCTAGAGACTGCTCATGTCTTCCTATGTGCATCGTAACTTCTTTTTCAAAACTTTGGGAAAAGCCAAAGTCCCCATCGATATCACTCCTGAGGATTTGATGGGTCTTATAATGGCGTCCAAGGCCCTAACGCCGACGATAGCTTTTACTGACAAGGGTCTACCTCCTGAAGGCCTTGCACACAACAAACCTCTATACATCTCTCTAAAGTGTCTCACTAAGTGGATCCCGCTGGTTCTGATAGATTACGGGTCCGCTTTAAATTTGTGCCCTCGAAGAACCCTCAATAAGTTGGGAGTTAGCACTGCTAAAATATGCCCATCAATCCAAGGGGTGAGAGGGTATGACAATTCCAAAAGGAATGTGGTTGGGTGTGTTACCCTATCGTTGGAAGTAGAAAAGATCAGGAGAGATGTGGAATTCCATGTGATGGACATACCGGCCACCTTCAACCTCTTGTTGGGAAGGCCCTGGCTGCATGACACTAGGGCGGTACCCTCCACTATACACCAAAAGGTCAAGTTCGCAGCAGATGGGAGGATCGTGACCATTCTAGGGGACTTGTCTATCCGACCTCATTCCGAAACTCCCGTGCAAGAGGTAGGTGCTGAAGCCGAGGAAACTTTCCTCACTGGGTTTAGTCTTGAAAAAGCAACTGTCGTGCAAGCTTTGATGGCTGAGAGGAATTTCTATGCAAGTGCTCCTGCCATACGAATGATGAAGAAGCAGAATTACTTTCCTGGACTGGGTTTAGGCAAGAGATCATAAGGCATTCCACAAATGGTTGATTTCCCACATAATCAATATGCCTCTTCGCTACACCTCGACGGAGGCCGAGATAGAAAAGAAGAGAAATGAGAGCATGGAAAAGGCTAGGGCAAGAGGAGGCATGGTTAAGGAAAAGTAGTTTGTAGTCCCAAAGACACTCAACGGTTGGTTTGTAAGAGAAGGGGAGGACTTTCCATTTTGTGGTTTCGCAGAAACATGGGAGGACGAAACCACCAAGCAAAGGCATCCTGGGATGCAAATCTTCTTTGATCAAGAATGGACTGACAGTGACATGGAAGAAGAACCAACCAACTTACCTCCCATCCCCAAAGACTGGGTGCTAGATGGGTTTGACCTAAAGATTCTGTTTGGCACAGAAGAAGGTGAAGAAGAGAATAAAATTGCGAAAAACAAGGAAAAAGAAGCAAGCCCTGAGATGCTGCAGTAGCTGCGAAGTTATGGCATGACAAAAATAATAAACTTTACTTTTATTTCCTAAATCAAGCTAGAACATGTTTTGTGCCTCCGTTTGGGCATTTTACTATTTCTGACTGAATTCCTGTTTTATCTTCCGCATTATGCTTAACAAAAGATTTGGTTCCTAAATTGCAATTGTTTTACACCATGGTCTCTTTGCAAAATAAAGGGAAACTTTGAGAATCAAGTTCTTTGTGTCGCTAATAGAAGGGAAAGTAGGAACGAACTATAGTTACTTAAAAACTAAGTTTTTGTCAAAACTAAAGAGAGGATGCACTATCTTCATAAGAACACTTAGAATTAACTAGCCCATTATGAAAGTACATACACGAAGGAGATTCAGAAAAACATCTCCGCCAAATCCCTCTCCCAAAATGCAGAAGTCTTCTTGAGAGAAAATGCTCGTTGGGTGGCCAAAGGACCCAAGCAAAAGTAAGAGCAAGGCCTGCTAGGACAAGAAATTGCAAAAAAAATAGCCTAGGCAAAAGTTAAGGCATTTAAAGAAGAAGCTTGCTAGGGACTCAACCTCCATTAGGTAACCTAGGCAAAACTTAGAGCATGTGAGGAGAAAAATCATGAGTGGAAGCCCAACCCCAAAGGTTGTGATTTTGAAACTACGTAAAAAGGCATGATTCCCTTATTGGGATACTTAGGCAATCTCACATTGAGATGCGGCCCAAACATGCAGAGAGAGGGAAAAATATCAAAAAGTTTGTACTAAGTGATAGGTATGGCTAACTCTGCATACTGAGCTCGCAAAATATGAGTATGCCATTTTTCGAGGAAATGACAATAGCAAAGGTTGCAAGAATTATCGTTCGTCCACTCTGACTTGAAAAGTCGTGGATACAAGGGGTAAGATATCTCGAAATCCCTAAAACATGGCAAAGAGACTGTGGAATATGGCGAAAGCAAAAGAAAGGCATAAATTGGATTTAAGCATAAAAAGGAAGGGAAAGGGGGAATGCCACTTGGCTGAAATAAAAGTCTAGCTTCTTTAGAAAATAGAAGCAACGACCGAAGGATTGAATCATCGGCCGAGCAATCGGATCCACGGCCATGCAATTGCCTCTAGGCATGATAAAGTTTTCAATAAAGGCAGATCGATTGCTCGGCCGCGCACCGATTCTACGGCTGACGCTTCTTTTAACATCTGCTAAAAAACAGTTTGCTGTTAAACTATTTTCCAGGATTGTCAACTCTCGTTGCTTATCCAAAACAGCAGATACCTGTTCAAAATAGTTTTAAATCATGTTCTAAACTATTGCATCTCGGGTACAAAACACGTTCCCATAGATAAAGAGTTTAATTTACAAAACCCCAAAACATGCTGAGGTTGCTTTCATATCAAAAGTACATGTTCCTGCCCATTTGGACTAACTATGTAGGCACGATAGGAAAGAAAAAGCAAAAAACTACTGCCCACGGCCTCTCTTGGACGCATGTCGAGAGGAAGGAGGACGAAAGCGCTCAGGAACTGAAATACGAACCCTCTGCCCTTCACCTCCACCACTAGCCCCTGCACTTTCGCCTTTGTCAGCACTGTGGACGTCGTTGGCGCCCGCTCTGCTTCAAGCTACAAGGCATAAATGTGGATGTTCATGTACACACGAAGATGTGGAATGATGAAGGAAGAAGGAAAGTATGTACCTCAAGTATTCGGCCGCATTGCCTCCGAACCAGAGCCTCAGCACTCTAAAATGCACGCAACCACTCTTGAACTATATCAGCAGGGACCTACAAGAAAGTTATGACATTTATAGCAAGGTGAGTAGGAATACCAAAAGGGATCAAGGCAACTAAAGTTACCTGCATAACTCCGACAGGTAATACGTAGAGTTGGGTCACGCATGGAGTCAGCGTCAAACGCTCTTCTTTTTTTGTTTTTTTGGGTAAATTAGCTTGAAATTGAAAAAAGGATAGCCGAATGTACAGCCTACAAGGGGCATACCCCAGGAGGAAAATAAAAAGACTGGAAGAAGTGCGCTAAGCCATGCACAACCCGCATGGAGAGTAGGGTAGAGTAAGCAAAATAACAAAAGTGCCATGAGTTTTGTTATCATATCCCCGTTGCACTATCCATCTATGAGGAAAGATAGTACGATGGGGTATGATACGAAGTGATTCGAGTAGTAATTATAACATGAAAGCTTTCTACTGCTTAGCACATCCCGCCAAGCTAGGAAATAAAATAAATAGTCTTGGTCAGAAATAACCATGTGATAAGCCATCACTGAAGAGTTGCAGCATCATAGCAATTTGGCATCAAGGGGAGGCAGAACATCTACTACATAGGAACAAGGCACAAGAAGAGGCTCAATCCAAATATGTCAGCATCTGACAGGGGGCCCCACCCTGCACACCACGCCCATTCCATCCAGTCTATCACACCTTCATCCAAATTCCCTAGGCTCGCCAGAAAACAACCCGCCCCAGCCAAAAACCAAACGCCACCAATCTCCAGAGATGGGATAAGCAGACCAAGAATCTAATACTCCAACTTAACCCAGAAATACCCAACGTGGCACTCACTTCTAAAGGAACAGCTACTACAGAGGACCTCGACCCCGAGGAGGCAATAAGAAAATAAAGGCATCCAATACTCAGGAACCCCCAAAGAACCCTGCACGAAAGCCTAATCTACACAAACTATGCAACTTCATCCGATTATCAAAGGCTCGCCACAATCTAAAAGTGAGGCAGAAATGAGCCTTTAACGAGGCCACACAAAACTGCTGGTGGAATCGTAAACTGCTCCGCTCAACCAACGCATTACCACCTATCTAATAAGAACAGTCATTGTCACACTCATGCCACGCTTAGAATAGTCACACTCAAACGCTCTTCTTCCCCATTGGCGTTATGGAAAGAAATGAAATCAGGGGCCCGCGACCAAACGAAAGGGGTAGCGGCAGTAGCAGTAGCAGTAGCAGACGAAGTTGGAGAGGCTAGGCGAAAAGCTGAATAATCTCCTGCTTTGAGAAAGTCATAGCTAGTTGTTTTTCAAGAGCAAGGAGCAAGTTCTCTCTTGTCAAAAGGTGAGTCGATCTCATGCCTGTTGGAGGAGGAAGAGGAACAAATCGTAATGCCTCTGTGCGTGAAAAATACTGACTCGCCACTCTCTCTCCAAGGTACCAAGTCCTCAAGAAAGGCCCCTCTAAAAGGAAGTGTTGGCTATCCAAAGCTCGAGCCGAGATCAACTCCAAAGGGGCGTCGTCAAGCAGGTTATCCCATGGATCAAATCGTACCGGTGATAGGAGGAGATGTCAATATAATGAAATGAGAGGGTGACATGGTAAGAAGGTAAAATGCATTATACCTGGTCCACCGTCAAACGGTCCAAGACTCGCCTCCAAGCCAATAGGTCCATAGCAGGTGACCATGTTCGCCAGTTCCTTTCAGCCAGCGAACCGCCCATGGGGCGAACCTCGGTTCCCCATGTCCAATAGGAGGAGGAAATTGCAAAAGATGCTCGAAAGCCCAAAGCTACATTAAAAGGGAAGGCGGAGATAAAGACAAACGTGGGTTACAGAAACTAAAGCAGTAGAGGAACGACGAGGAGAACTAAAACATAAACCTCAAGAACACGGTGATGCCTACCCAGTGAAAGGCTAACTCCCCGGGAGTAAGCACTCAGGTGCCCGTACAATGTAGTTGGGGCAGGAGTTCCCCAGTCAAATTCTGCGATGGTCTCAAGGTTCACCAAAGCTGCTAGGAACTGAACATGCACCGAATTCTCTTTGTTGCAAAATAAAGTCTGCCCGAGGAGGTAAAAGTGGAAAGCTCGCACCAATTGAGATACAGACACCTCTGTCAAAATACCTTCTCGATCATACTGTGCCCAAAGCCATGAATAAGTGACATATCCGCTCTTCAATACGTCAAAAGTCTTCCCCAAAAGGTATTGAAAGGCGCCCTCTCTCTTGTGAATCCTCAAATCTAATGGAAGAGGGTCGCTACCAACTCTCAAACCAGTGAGCAAAGCGAAATCACTGGGCATGATCGTCATCTCCCCAGCCTCAGAAAATGGAAAGTATTTGTGGAATCCCACCACCGCTCCACCAAGGCTGTAGTCAACCCCAACTCCGCCTTCGGAAGATGAAAGCCAAGTATCAAGCGCTCAAAACTGGCCAAAGCAACTGCATCCTTGGCATTTGGAGGAAGCCTCTTATACCATTCAAAAACCTGGGGACAACTTCCCCATGAGGAAGTTTACCTTCACATTGGAAAAACCAAGGTGTTGCTCAGGCTCTCGATATAACACTTCGGGCGGCGCGTCACTGAGAGGAGGACGATATTGCAGTGAACCGCCACATCCAATTGTGTGAACTTGAGGGACATACGTGGCTGCATTAAACGGCGGCAAAGAGTCATTTGCCTTCATCTGAAGAAGTCTCGAGTTCCGAAGCCTGGCTCCCTCATATCCAATCCCACCTCCTCAAGGATCCGACAAAGCAGTGTTTCAGCTGCATCTTCTGATCCACTTGAGGAAAAGCAGAGTGATTCTGAGGAAGATCTGTTGGAAGTCTTAGAAGGGGTAGTCAGAAGTTCAAAGGAGGCAGACATCTTGCCTCAGCAACCAAAACCTACTGTTCCATCAGGTGTAAGCTCTAATCAGAATCAAAAGGTGATGTGGCATTCAAGGGTTTGACAATGGAGGCGATTTCTGACACACCCAAAGCGATTTGTACTATCCAGTAGTCTTCCACCATGGCCGACGGCACCATCTCCTTCATGGATGGTTTGGGTAACAAAGCTGTGGACTCAAATGAGATCCGTAAGAAGCACAGAGGAACCAGTCCTCCAATAACTACAGATTCAAAAGCGACATCACCAAATCAGGGAAACTCCCCCAAATCTTTTCGATACCATATGCCTTAGTCGGATTTTGAAGCCCTAAGGGTGAACACCCCCATTGATTCCGATTTCGCACCTGTTCCCAGGAGTACTGTTCCTTCACTGACAGCAGTTGATTTTGGGGATTTCAGTCCAAAATCGTTAACCAAAACAAGCCGCTCTCGGAAACTTCAACAAGTCTTCGAGGATGCTCTTTAGAAGGAAGCGGAGGAGCGGGCAGCTCGTCTACTTGACACTTGTGAACAAGAACAGGTACGCGGGCCTAAAACTGCACCTACGTTCCTGTTTAATGCTAGAGGTACTCCGTATGTGGAAGGGGATCCTAATATGGGGTATAACCTCAAAGACACTAGACCTCAGTATAACAGTCGGGGTGCTAGTTCATCTGGAACTTCCAATCCAGAGGTTGATTCCACTACAGACATACCACATCACATTAACCCAAAGTCTACACCTCCAAATCAATTTTATCAGCCCCAAATAATACCTCAGCAACACCAAGCAGTTAACAACAACCTCAACCACGTACACCAACCTGTTTATAAACCCAAGTTAGGTCAGCATCAACCAAAACCTAAACCAAAAAACTGGGCTGCCCTCCTTCAGTCACAAAGCCCTTCTTTGGAAATGAAATTGGGTCATTTCCCAGACCTTCAAAGAGGGAAAGAAGCTCTGGTAGAAATAGATTTGGAGCTGACTGATGTGGGAAAGTGGAACAAATACTTGGCAGGCCACTTTCTAGAAGGACAAATGCCTTATCCTCTCATAGTTGCCACTGCTAGGAATCAGTGGAAGGAGCATTTTGTGGCTGTGAAACCTGATGTAGCTGGCTTTTACCTGTTCGAATTCAGAGATGAACAATCCACGATACAAGTCCTTGAAGGGGGCCCCTACTTCTTTTCTCAAAAGTACTTAGTACTCAAGGATTGGCACAGGATGATGAAGCCTGCTAGAGAACAGCCTACCAAAATACCAGCTTGGGTCAAATTGCATGATTTGCCATTGGAACTGTGGAACCAAGAGTGCCTGAGTAGAGTATCTAGTACTATAGGAAGACCTCTGCATGTTGATCAAGCCACTGCTAAGACTGCTAGACAGCCAGGTTTACAACTGACTAAATCAACAAAAGCTAGAATCTGCATTGAAGTCAGTGCAGAACAAGTCCTCCCTGATGAAGTTAAAGTGGTAATTGAAGGGGATTCTGTTATTATACCTGTGGAGTACCAAGTCCTACCCCCTATGTGTAGCATATGCCATGTATTTGGGCATCATACAAGTAAATGTGCTAGGGGAGTCCCTATCTCTTCACCTCCACAACAACCAGCAGCTCAAGTTTGGACAAGAGTAGGTAATGGTAAACAAAAGGTGGGCTCTGAACAATCTGAAACAGTGCAGATGAACTACCCTGTAGCTGTCCACACATCAATTGTACCTCAACAGTCAAACAATCCAATTGTATCCCCTATTCCTGAGGAAGAGATTACTGACTCTGAGGGGGAGCTAATTGAGGTTCTAGAAGGAGTAGTAAGCAGCAGTCTCCTCTTCTCGGTTCCTAGTCCCTCTGTAGTAGCTGTTCTTTTAGAAGTGGGTATTATGCGTGATCTTTGGGTTTGGCTGAGTATTAGTATCTTGGTTTGCTTATCCCATCTCTGGAGGCTGTGGTGATTTGTAGTTGGTTGAGAGTAGGTTGTTTTCTGGCGAGCCTTAGGCTTGGATGAGGGAGTATTAGGCCGGATGGAATGGGCGTGGTGTGCAGGGTGGGGCCCCTTGTCGGATGCCGTCATCTCTGGTTCGAGCCTCTCTTGGTGCCTTGTTCCTCTGTAGTAGCTGTTCAGCTTCACTTGATGCCATATTGCTATGTTGCTGCCAGTCCTCAGTGCTGGTTATCATTTGGTTATCTTTGGCCGTGACTTTTATTTTATTTCCTAGCCTGGCGGGATGTGCCAGGTAATAGTTCAATTTCATGTTTTCACTACTCGCATCACTTCATATCATACCCCGTTGTACTATCCTTCTGCTTCGATAAATAGTGCAACAAGGGTATGATGGCAACACACTTGGCACTTTTGTTACTTACTTTACTCTACTCACCATGCGGGTTGTGCATGGGTTATCGCACTTTTTTCATTCTTCTTTTTTTTCCCTTTTCTTTTCCTCCTGGGATATGCCCCTTGTAGGCTGTACATTCGGTTAACCTTTTTTAATTTCAAGCTAATTTACCCAAAAAAGTAAGCAGCAGTCAAAGGACAGAACCAATGGCCTCTCAAGAGATTGGTTCCACAAAATTACACAGTGCAACTAGTCTACATGATCCTAAGGCCGAGAAAGAGACAAGTGTTGGCAATCAGTACACCTCTACCCCTCATACAATGTCCAAATCAGCTGCTAAGAAAGCTGCCCCAAAGAGCTGCAAAACTCAAAAATAAGGAACCCCCTGATCCTCTAGCCACTTCAGATGTTAAACTGACAAAGGGAGGTTCCAACAAAGCTGGCCAAAGTGGGAGGCAGAAGAGCTCTTCTAAAGGCCACCATATCTCAGGGAAGTAACTCTCTTTCTTATCTTTTGTCCACAGTTAGTTATATCAGTGCAACTTGTACTTCACTCTCATTTATACTGATTGTAACTTGTGGTTGTAAATAGTATTGTCTTATGGTTTACTCACCTATACATTTTGGTTTTTGGAATTTGAGGGGTCTTAATGATCCTCTCAAACAGAGGGAGGCAAAAAATTGGGTTTTTAATAATAAATTATCCTTAGTTGGATTCATTGAACATAAAGTTAAAGATCCCAAAGTATCTAGAATTGTCAACACAATCCTCCCTCAATGGAATTTTGCTAGCAACCATTCCTACTCTCCTATGGGGAGAATTTTAATCTGTTGGAATCCGTTAGTGATTAAAGCACAAGTACTGTATCAATCCAGTCAGTTTATCCATTGTGAAGTACATTCCTGTGATGGCCTGTATAACTTTGCTGCAACTTTTGTATATGGAGCTAATTCTTACCTGGATAGGCAACAACTTTGGGCTGACTTACAACAACTCTGTGTTGTTACCCCTTGGGTGGTCTTAGGAGATTTCAATGCCATTAAGTATCCCTTTGAAAAAGTAGGAGGAGATAGGTCGTGGATACCTTGGATGGAAGAATTCAATACTTGCCTCCAGTCAACCGAACTAGTTGATCTTAGATACTCTGGCTGCCATTATACTTGGTCTAATAAACAAATAGGAGAAGCCCACATCAGCACCAAGATTGATAGGGTTCTGGTAAATGAGAGTTGGATCAAGGACTTCTGTTGGTCCAATGCTCATTTTCTCAACCCTGGGGTGTCAGACCACTCCCCTGCTGTTGTTTATTTGACAGCTCCTTCACCTCCAAAGAGAAAGCCTTTCAGGTTCTTCAATTTCCTGGCTGAACACCCTAGATTCCTTGAAACTGTTCAGCAGGTTTGGAGGCAAGTAATTATTGGCAACCCAATGTTCTGTGTCTGTGAAAAGCTTAAGCATTTGCAGGTAGACCTTAAAAACCTGAATACCAAGGAGTTTAGTGACTTGTCATCAAGAGTGGCCTCCTATAGAACCCAATTGGAGGCTATTCAGAGTGACCTAGGATCAAATCCCAGTGATCCTTCAGAGCAAGCCACTGAAAGGGAAGTGTGCAAGCAATACCTTGTTTATGCTAGGGCTGAAGAGAGTTTGGTCAAGCAAAAGTCAAGGGTTTAGTGGCTAAAATTGGGAGATCAATGTTCCTCTTTCTTTTTCAAAACCATTAGTAACTCTAGGAATAGGAACAGAATTTCAAGTTTGGTTTTGGAGAATGGAACTGTTACCCAGGACATTGAGTTGGTTAAGCAGACCTTCATCAACTACTACACTAATCTGTTAGGCACTAAACATCTGAATAATTACACAAGTTCCTCTAGAGTGGATCAACTCATCACTAGAAAACTCACTCCGATTCAAAGATTGGAAATGGTGATGGAGGTAACTGATAAAGAGATTAAGGACACATTCTGGTCACTTAATCCTCAAAAAGCACCTGGTCCAGATGGTTACAATGCTGCATTCTATCACAAAGCTTGGCCTGTGATAGGTCATGAGGTGACCTCAGCTGTCAAACTTTTCTTTAAATCTGGTCAGCTTTTGAAGAAAGCTAATGCTACTCTAGTTGCTTTAGTGCCTAAGGTCCCCAACCCTTCTAAGGTAGGGGATTACAGACCTATTTCATGCTGCAATGTGATTTATAAGTGCATAGCCAAAATCCTAGCCAAAAAAATCAAGCATACCCTTCCATCACTTATTGATCCAGCTCAGTCTGGATTTGTACAGGGAAGGAGGATAGCTGATAACATATTCCTCACTAAGGAACTGATGAGGGGTTACCACAAGAACTCCTCTTCCCCTAGGTGTGCCATGAAGGTGGATATTATGAAGGCTTATGATAATGTCAGATGGGACTTCCTTTGGGATGTCCTGGAATCCATGAATTTTCACCCTAAGATGATTCAATGGTTGAAAGCTTGTGTCTCCACAGCTAATTACTCCCTATGTTTCAATGGGGAGGCAATAGGATACATTCCGGGACAGAAAGGTTTACGACAAGGTGACTCATTGTCTTCCTACTTGTTTGTCATAGTTGTGGAGGTATTGATTTGCATTCTTCAGGAAAAGTCTACCCTCCCAGATTTCAAGTTTCATTGGAAGTGTGGTTCCATCAAACTTGTCAATCTTTGCTTTGCAGACGATCTTATGATTTTTTGCAAAGGTGAGGTGAGTTCCATTACTCATATTCAAAACTCCTTGACGGAGTTTGAGGCTTTGTTCGGGCTATCTCCCAGCCCTACCAAGAGTAACATCTTCTTCTCTGGTGTAAACTCTTCCATCAAGGCTTCCATTTTGAATATTTTAGGTTTCCAAGAAGGATCTTTACCAGTTAGGTACTTGGGGGTACCTCTTCTATCCACCAAGCTCAAGCACACTGACTGTAAAGTCATGGTTGACAGGATTGTAGCAAAGACTAAATCATGGACCCATAGGTACCTCTCTTATGCTGGCAGAATACAATTGATAAAATCAATTCTATTTTCAATGCAAACTTATAGGTCAACTCTCTTTATTATCCCTAAAAAGGTAATTAAAGAGATTGAATATATTCTTAGAGCCTTTTTTTGGTCAGGTCCTGACCTTAAGAGGACAGGTGTCAAAGTCTCATGGGAACACCGTTGCTCTCCAGTCAAGGAAGGTGGATTGGGATTTAAATCTATGGAGATTTGGAACAAGGCAGCTGTTGCCAAACACATTTGGTTCCTTATCTCTGGAGGAGAGCAATCTATGTGGTGCCAATGGGTGAAGTCTTACTTACTTAAGGGTAAAAGTTTTTGGAGTGTTAAAATTCCAAATGACCCCTCCTGCGTTTGGAGGAAAATACTTAACCTCAGACAGTTTGTTCAGCCTCACATTAAGTACATTATTGGGGATGGTCAACTAACCTCTTTGTGGTTAAATTAGAAGTGGGGAACCACGGGTTGAGAGCTTCTCTCTCTACATTTTAGAGAGAGAACGCACTCCCCATCCAGCTTCCTCAAAATCAATCTGATCCAGAGGTAATTTAAGCTTTGTTCAAATGTATCAACACTCACAAACATGGGATAATTTCTGTCCCAACCTAATATGTCAACAGCAGATCTTAAATCAAGAAATACAACTCGGATAGAGGTAAACAAAGTTCAGAATCGGAGGCATCTCAGATTCAATGCTCTCAAGACCAGTGCTGGCGTGCTCTTCTTGCAAGTCAGCCTCCCCATTCTTCCGTCCTTTTGACGAGGCATGGTGGAAGGGTCCTCAATCAAGAAAAACAACTCGGACTTCCATTGTTCGGGTTCTGATTTTACGCATACTCACATACGTGTATCCATTGCTGTCAGCGGTGGGTACTCTAACCTCAACGGATCTGGACCAAAGCCGCTCGGTTGTGGTACTCGGTCGATGGCCGTGGCTCGCCAAACATGCTCTTCCATGGCGCGGTTGTGGTTCAGAGCTGGTCCAGAAAATGGGTCTTCCATTGCTGCCGGTGGAGGGTAATTTTACTCAACAGAGTTTACAAATTGTCTTAATTGTTGGAATTACCTCACAAATCTGGTTGAATGGCTGCCGTGTAACTCCGACAATAGAGCTTTGGTGGTTTTGAAAACCGGCTAAGTTTTGGTGGTTTTGCAATTACCATTTTATTATCTATTCCGAGAAACTAGAAGCATGAGGCTGCTATGGGCCCATGCATTGTCATCATCTAATAGAGTGTGGGTCCATCATATAGATTACCCACTCTCTGTTATTATGTTTCCAGTTCTTAGCAAAACCGTGTGCTGCTTGCCTATAACAGTTTGGTAAAGGATGAGACCGACTCGATGGGCAGTCATCTGTTTGGACTGAGATCGGGTTACATAAAGCTCTTTGTGGAACTTCTTTAAATTCCTGGATTCTTGTCCAGTTTAGTTATTGGACTCAGCCCCCAATTTGGGGCTCAAATGCTCAGCAACTAGTTGTAGAGCTCAATATCAAGCTCATTGTTGGGCTCTTTTAAATCCCTAGTTTCTTTGCTCCATTAATCCGGTGGTCGGGCGTAGTATGGTTGTGATCGTCACTATCATTGACTAGATTGGGGTCTTGCGCTGATTGAAAGGGGTAGCGTCGCGGCTGCCTATGACTAGATTGGTGGTTAGGTTCTGATTGAAAAGGGTAGTTTTCGGGGATGTCATTGATTAGATTGGTGGTCGTGCACTGATTGAAAGGGAATGCTTTGCGGGCTGTCATTGACTAGATTGGTTGCTCCGATCGAAAAGGACAGCTTGGTTCACCTGCGGTTCGAGTGGCCTTTTTGTGGCTCCTCTTTCTGTCCCTCTTTTAGATTATAGCGAGCCTAGGGGATTAGGTTGAGGGTGTAGTAGTCTGGATGGAATGGGCGTGGTGTGCAGGGTACTTGAGAGGGTAGCCTTGTCGGATGCCGACATCTCCAGTTCGAGCCTCTTCTCGGTTCCTAGTCCCTCAGTAGTAGCTGTTCTTTTGAAGTGGGTATTATGCTTGTTCTCTGGGTTTGGTTGGAGTATTAGTTTCTAGGTTTGCTTATCCCATCTCTGAAGTCTGTGGTGATTGGTAGTTGGCTGAGAGCGGGTTGTTTCTGGCGAGCCTTAGGCTTGGATGAGGGAGTTTTGGGCCGGATGGAATGGGCATGGTGTGCAGGGTGGGCCCCCCTGTCGGATGCCGACATCTCTAGTTTGAGCCTCTTCTTGGTGCCTTGTTCCTCTGTAGTAGCTGTTCAGCTTCCCTTGATGCCGTATTGCTATGTTGCTACTAATCCTCAGTGTTGGTTATCTTTTGGTCATCTCTGGCCGTGACTATTTACTTTATTTCCTAGCCTGGCGGGTTGTGCCAGGTAGTAGTTCAATTTCATGTTATTTCTACTCGTATCACTTCATATCATACCCCGTTGTACTATCCTTCTGCTTAAATGGATAGTGCAACGGGGGTATGATCTCTACACATATGACACTTTTGTTATTTTATTTACCTTACCCTACTCTCCATGCGGGTTGTGCATGGTTATCGCATTTTTCTCAATCTTCTTGTTTTATTTTATTTTCCTCCTGGGGTATGCCCCTTGTAGGCTGTACATTCGGTTAATCTCTTTTTAATTTCAAGCTAATTTACCCCAAAAAAAAAACCTCTTTGTGGTTTGACAATTGGCATCCCCTTGGCCCCCTCTTGCCAAAGTTTGGTCCTAGAATAGTCTATGATTCAGGACTTCCTATGGATGTAGCTGTGAAGGCCATCATTAGAGACAATCAATGGGCCTTCCCAATTACTCAAACACCTGATCTTAATAAGGTGAGATCTGATCTACATGTTGTCTCCATCAATGAATCCATTGGTGACAGGTGTATCTGGACTCTCACAGCCTCTGGAAAATTTACAATTTCATCCCTTTGGGATCACTTGAGAACCCACTTTCCTGTTATCACTTGGCATAAAGTGGTGTGGTTTTCAGGGCATATTCCTAGGTGCAGTGTGATCTCATGGATGGCCATCCTTAATAGGTTATCTACTGAGGATAGATTGGTGATGTTTGGCTTGAAATCTTATTCCACCTGTAGTCTGTGTGTATGGGTGTAGAAACTCATGACCACCTATTCTTTGAGTGCTCCATGGCCACACAGGTTAGAGGTATTTTGACTCCAAGGACCCCTCATATGGTAGGGTTGACCTCTTGGCAATAGTGGGTAAGTAAATTTTCCAATCTCCAAGGCAAAACTTTAGCTATCACAATTGCTAAGCTTGTCTTCACGGTTTATGTGCACCATCTGTGGATTGAGAGGAACTATAGAAAGTTCCAGAATCTAAGCTGCCCTCCCGGGGTGGTTGCTAACAAAATTTCAAATGAAGTTAAATGTAGGTTGTTGTCCTGAGAATTTAAGGGACCTCCTCACTTACTTTCTATGTGGAACATTCATGCTTAATTTCAATATCCTGTTTGATTGGATTTCTACTCATTTTCTGTTCAAATATGCAGGCCAATGTTCAAGGGGCATTCAGTTGTACAGCTTTACCCCTTGGAAGACTATCAATACATATATAGCAGCAACCAATCATTCATACTTGTGCTGTGGGATCAGTCAGCCAACAGAAGTCCAGTCAGCCAACTGGTCCAGTCAGC
>JAOTQK010000019.1:13458435-13481574 GCA_025642025.1 Rhododendron ferrugineum
AGACTAGGTACGAACTAACATAAGAGGAAATACGATTTACGAAGGTTGATAAGGACTCCCGCCTCTCGGTCGACGAAGCTACAAAAAGCTAAGCAAGCTTAGGACCTCTGGGCAGACAGGATAAGTAAGGGTTCCTTGGCAGGATACCCATTGGGGAGAGAGGTGGAAAACGACAAGAGGGGGAAGAACCCGTGCCTTCCTCGATATCTCCAATATAGGATATGACGGAGGGGGCTTCGGAAATGTATACGGAGGGGGGTTTGGAATGACACGACCCTCGGCAAGATACCATTGGCGAAGGTCCATGAGTGGACTGCGAGGACAGCTCAGCAAAGACGATTGGATTTTTCGGTGTTTGAATACCACAGCAAACAAAGAGCACAAGAGACCTAGAGCATAACCAAAAAAAAAGTCCAAATTTCCATTGTTGCAAATGCAAAGAGACACAACTAACCCCCTAATTACATATATACACGTACACCTAGGGTACTATTCCGATGTAAAAAAACTAAAATATATATATATAAAAAAGTAGGGGTTTAGACAACTGTCGACGGTCTAATCACATTGGGTTATGTATATTAATTGATTTCCACCTTTTCAAAAAAAAATTCTCTGGGGTATATATACATAAAAAATAGCAAAAAAATTCTAATTTAATTTCCAGCGATGAATCACAAACATGAATTTTTGCACAAAAAATTCAATTTGAACTGGAACTTATCTCGGATAAAAAAAAATTGAAACTTATCACGAATCAGTTTCACAAATCACTCGCAGAAACCTCCCCATCTCAGCAACGAATCAGATCCACAAATCACTCGCAAACACCTCCCCATCTCTGCAGACGCACAAAACAAAACAAAATGGGCTAAAACAATAAAAAAATAGAACAAAAAAAACTAATTCATGTTCGTATGAAAACAACAATTGAAATTTCTTTTTTTTTTTCAAAAAATACTCATAAAAATTCATACCGAGGGTAGATATATATATATATATATATATTAGAATAATGCTTTGACTATTTTATTACAAACGCTTTGATTATTTAAGTAACAATATATGATACGTATAACTATTGTATCATTAGTTTAATATATATATATATATATGATACATACAAAATAATACTATATATAGCATAATAATCATTGTATGTTTCTATTACTATTAAATTATATATTGATATACTTTTTGTTATTATATTGCTTTGCATTCCAACGAACATAGCAATTGCCAAATGCAATTGCCAAATTGATTATTATATTATTTATAATGACTAGTGCTTTGCTTTTTCCTATTCTAGCATCATACTAGTCATCTGCAGTATTTCCACTTTCCCCTTTAATTTCATTCTCGATTCCTTTTATAGAGTAAGGACCAGAGATTTACAAATGCTGCGTGACTCAGCATGTGACTAAAGCTTGTGACTTTTTCTCTTTTGATGGAGACATGACTAAAGTAGGTTCTTGCTGTCGTTTGAAGATGCTGACTGTCGCCACTTTCGGTGTTGATATGACCAAAAGTAGAATTCTTACTGTTCTTCAAAAGCAGAAAGAACTTGCTTTCTGTAGTGCTAGAAAGCAATGATGATTTTTGACCAATTCATCCCTCCATCATATTGTCGAGGTTGTGCAATTCTTCATATGTGAGATTATATATATACACACAACACATAAAAAAAAACAGCAAAAAAAAATTCAAATTTGATTTCAGCAACAAATCACAAACAGGAATTTTTGCACAAAAAATTCAATTTGAACTGGAACTTGTCTCGAATTAAAATAAAATTGGAACTTATCTCAGCGACGAATCAGTTTCACAAATCACTCACAGAAACCTCCCCATCTCTGCAGATGCACACCCAAATGGTTGTTGATTTGAGAGAAGTGCAGAGAGAGGGGCAACCACCCTCAGAAACCTCTCCATCTTTGCAAACTCCCACACCCAAAGGGTTGTTGCTTTTGAGAGAAGAAATGCAGAGATCGTTGTATGGTGTGGAGAGACAAGAGGCACGGAAAATCGAGGTATATACTAGATACGATAAAAAGACCCGAAAGGTTGAAACAAATTTTGACCAGTTACAAATTATGAAATACGATTTAGTTGAACCAGACTATTGGGGGCGCATCTATAATTTTGAAAAGCAAATTAACTTGTGAGTGGTAAATTGAATCAGAAGGAAAGTAGTGAAATAAAATTAGGAACAGTCATTAACAGTGATATATGATTAAAGGAACCCGAAGGACCCCTCTGTAGTTTTAATAAAGAAATTATGACCAGTCATAAATTGTGACATACAATTTAATGTATCTTTACCGTCCAAAATATTTTCTATCAAAACAAACGTAAGAATTATTCGACCTCGACTATCGTGATAAACTCTTTATGACCGTTCATAAATCATGATATACGTATGATTGTTGGGGCCCTTCGGAACCCAAAGGGCTCTTCTCTAATTTTCGTAAACAATTTCTGACCTGTCATAAATTGGGACATACGATTGAATTTATCTTTAACGTCAAAATATTTTTTACCAAATTTCCATATTTGTAAAACGATTAAGAGGATCTCGACGGTTAAAAAAAAGAACATAAGTATCATTCGACCTTGACTATTGTGGCCCATGTCACAATTTATTTTTCCATGTCAAAAATATGATAAAAATAAATAATTTTTTTTCTCCGCAAATTTGACTTAATTTCTTAATCACGCCTCATATTATAATTTTTTTAAAATTAACTTCGGAGTTGTAAATTGAATCAGAATGACTAACATATACAATCCAAGGAATTTTTGAAGAGGAGATTATGACTGGTGATAAATAGTGACATACGATTGCAAGAACCCGAAGGGACCATCTGTAATTTACATTAACAAATTATGACCGGTCATAAATCATGATATACGCTTAAACGAATCCAAAGGGCCCCTCTCTAATTTTCATAAATAAGTTATGACCGGTAATAAATCGTGACATACAACTTAATTTATCTTTATCGTCAAAAATATTTTTTACCGAATTTCCATATTTGTAAACGTTTAAGAGGATTCTAACGGTTTAAAAAAAGAACATAAGTATCATTCGCCCTCTACTATCGTGCCCCATGTCACAATTTATTTTTGCATGTCAAAAATAAGATAAAAACAGATAAAAAAAAATTATCGGTAAATTTGACTTAATTTCTTAATCATGCCTCATATTATAGTTTTTTTTAGAATTAATTTCGAAGTTGTAACTTGAATCACAATGACTAGAATTTTTGAAGAGAAGATTATGACCGGTCATAAATTGTGATATACGATAAAAGGAACCCAAATGGCCCCTCTGTAATTTTAATAAACTGATTATGCCCCGTAATAAATGGTGACATACGATTTGATATATTTTCACCGTCTAAAATATTTTTTACCAAATTTTCATATTTGTAAAACGATTAGGAGGATCCAGACGGTTAAAAAAAGAACGTAAGTATTATTTGACTTCGATTATTATGGCCCATGTCACAATTTATTTTCATAAACAAGTTATGACTGGTCATAAATCCTGACATAGGATTTAATTTATCTTTACTGTAAAAATATTACTTTTTTATTGGCAAATTTGACTTAATTTCTTCATCACGCCTCATATATAAAGAGATAAAAAAATTTAGAATTAACTTCGGAGTTGTAAATTGAATCAGAATGACTAACATATACAATCCAAGAAATTTTTGAAGAGGAGATTATGATCGGTCATAAATAGTGATATACGATTGCAGGAACCCGAAGGGCTTATCTTAATACATATAAACAGATTATGACCGATCATAAATCGTGATATACGCTTAAACGAACCCAAAGGGATCCTCTCTAATTTTCATAAACAAGTTATGACCGGTAATAAATCGTGACATACGATTTAATTTATCTTTACAGTCAAAATATTTTTGAAGAAATTAAATAGGCATCCTATATGGGAGACTTATTTAGTTGCACATCCATGTGAATTTAAACATTTATGTTCCCATCCTGAAGTTGCATTATTACCCATTATACCCCTAATAATGTATTTATACATATAGATAAAATCTAAACTGGGAATTCATTCCCATATTTTTGGGATCAACACGGGAAACAAATCCCCCATAATACTGACTTTCCATTATCCCTTTCCAAAACTTTCTATCACCGACCCACCAACAAAACCATTTTTCTCATTCTTGCTTTTTACCCACCCTCTTTTTCTCCTCTCGGAATAGGCGATCCGGAACTCTCTCTCTGGCGCCAATGGAAGCCTCACTGTCCTGGAGCTCGCGCGTGCTCCTACGCTCTGTTGGAGCAAAACCCTCCGGCAACCAGATCCACCACCTACCCATCTCTCCATGGACGCCAACGCTTAGGTATCAGATTTTGGGGGTTTAGATTTTTCTTTATTCTTTTTTTCTCCTGTGGTTCATGTGCATTTTTTTCTAGCTATCGTGTTTGGTTTTTGATCAAGTCTCAGACACAAAAAGGCTTGTTTCAGTTGGTATCGTGTTGTTCGGCCTCTTGTAGCTCTTCAAAATGCGTCGTGTTGCGCTTGCTCTGGTTGTATACGAGGTGTGTAGGTAGATTGATTGTTGATTTGGAAGGTACTTTTTGTCATGATTTCGGCGTATATGTTTCGTTTTTCTCCAAATTTTGTGATGATTTTTGTTTATTGTAGTTTCGTTGGAACGATTTTACGATACGTGTTCATGAATTTTTTTATGTTTTATGGTGAGTCCACAAATTTTGCCAGGATTTTCAGTATGTGTGTTGCGGTTTCTCTGGATTTTATCATGATTTCGGTTTAATGTAGTTTCGTCGGCACAATTTTACGATATGTATTCATGATTTTTTCTGTTTCATGGTGATTTCACAAATTTTGTTATAATTTCAGTACATGTGTTTCAATTTCTTCAAATTTTGTCATGATTTTGGATTGATGTCGTAGGGACGATTTCAAATTAAAGGTAGGTGTTAGTTTTATTTTTAAATGTTGTTTTTAGATTTTAGGTGAGAGAAAATTGGAGAAAGAAGATTAAAGAGAGAAAGAGAGAAAAAAGAATGAGATAAATCAAGAAAGATAAAGAGAGTGAAAGATTTTAAAGATTAGAAGAGAGAAAGGGTAATTTAAGATTTATTTGAATTTAAGGATGAAAAGATAAGTTTTCAAACCCATTAGGATGAGAACTTAAGTATTTATATAGGAAAGGTCCCCTATTTAGGTTCCCGGGGCACTTAAATAGGAGTCATGTCCCCTAGTAATGCTTAAGTCTTCATCCTTAGTGATTTGAATAGTTAAGTGTCCATCCTGACATTGAAAAAATACCAAGAACACCCTTTTCTTAATATAATAAACCATTTTTGTTTTCGATAAAACGAAATAACCGTTTTCCCAAGGATGAGTTTGGTCCTGGTCCCTAGAATGAAGGTCAATCTCCTGATTCCACTCCCATGATCCCGAGAATCATGGGATTAATTTTCTCATTCCATATCTGATCATGTTCGCACGGTCCCTCTCTCTCTCTCTCTCTCGCCAGAGGCCCTCTCTCTCCGACCAGAGACCATGTCATCCGATGACTTAATTACGACAAGCGCCGATCGTCGTCATCAATCCTACCATCGAAGTCCCACTCTCTCTTCTCTCTCTAGAATCCACCGTCGCCGCCCAATGTGTCCACTCCACTGCCGTATGGTTATTTTCACCATGCCGATCCATCCAGTCCCGACTCACGACCCATATAACAAGCTACACCAAGTAAGAAGTGTAGAACAATTAGCTCATAAGGACCGCCATTGTATAACCATTCATCAACGGATGCCGCTTCCCATATCGGGTAAAAGTGCAAGCCTATAGCTGCAGAAGTCTCTGTATCCATATGTATATCGATATCTCTGGTTAGGATCGTATGAAGGGGATGTTCTTTTTTTAGATATAACCAATTAATTTGATGAATTATTCCTAAAGTACAATCTCCTCCACTTCGAACTGTGAGTATCCTTTATGATGATTAGAAGATCCTAGATGGTATAGATCTTTTCTTCCATGAGGAAACTAGTTATTCGGGTAGATAACCTCAATTCTGAAATAAAGAGAAAAGCCTGACTATACTGACTCAATGACAAAGAACTTCCTGACGCTACCGTATAGTATTCATCTATAACTGGTGATAAATAAAGCATCCGTCCCTTTTTTGATTTCTCCGAAATTTCAAAAAAACGGGCTTTCTAGGAAGCCCCAATGACCAACCCTCGCATGAATTGATAAGGATCCATTAAGTCCAACATTGATTCACGTTGTCGCCACTTCAACGACGCCGTCTACCGTTTCTCCTTATGCAATGACACCACTCACTGTGGTTATGTGCGTCCCAAGGTTGTTTTTTTTTCATGCGTTTGATGCATGATTAGTGATTTCGATTTCACCAGATATTGACATGATTTTGGTGTATATGTTTCTATGTTTTCAAATTTTGTCATGTTTTATGTTGTATGGTGATTCCGGAGAAATTTGTCCTGATTTCGGTATGTGTGTTTCAACATATCTATCAAAAAAATTATGATTTCGGTTTATTCTAGTTTCGTCGGCATGATTTTATGATACGTATTCAAATTTGTTTCTAGTGGTTCCACAAATTTCGTAAAACATGATTTTGTAATGTATGTTTTGATTTCTCTTAATTTTGTCATATAAATCATGATGCATTACTAAATGCTCTTTGGAAGTTACGTAAATTTGTCGTGAATTATTATACGGTAAAATCAATAAATATTTTAACATGATCAACTTGCTTCATGTATCATGGCCACATAAATCGACATACGAATCACGACACATTTCTAAAGGATCCGTTGCATATAAATGGTTGAGCATTGTATATTATTATTAGATCATGAATGAGATTGAAAGATGATGTATTTGTTGTGATTCTTACATTTTTATGACAGATTTACGTGTTTATGATGATAAATTTAAATTTCAAACTTTTTGTTATCGTAGGAGAACAGCCACGCAATACCATAATAAGGCAACCATTTGCTAAATTGAACGTTGGGAATAATAAAATGCGGTCCAACATGTTGCATGCATTCCTGAATGATGACCATTGTTTGTGGATACTGGAACAACATTTGAAGGATACAAATGATTTTGAAAGGAAAATGGCAAATTAGGTCCCACTATGACATGATGTTGGAGTGAAGTGGCATAGAATCACGCTAATAGTTTTTGGAACAATGCAATGCATAACTTGCTGCCTACATTTTTTTTGTAACTTTAGGAATTAGAATCGGTTGAAGGTTGTATGGGATGTTGATGTTATTAGATGGTCAATTTAGACATATGAATGTAGTTTTAATAATAGAGCTGGGAATTTGACAAGTTTCATTGGTTACCCGAAATATTCTAATTTTTTAGAATGGCATATGGTGTTAGTAAATTGGTCCTGATTTAGTTTAACCAACTTTTATATGTTCTTGTTCTTGGTGTAATTCCATTCACAATCTGTTCGTTATACGTAAATCATTGAGATGATTGAAATTAATCATGAAGGTGTTCTGTGTGAAATTAATCATTATGGAGATATTATAGGAGGGGTTCTGTGAGAAACGGTAGGGATGGGAAACGGGAATATAGGGAATTCCAAATTCTATTAGAAATTGAGATATTGTAGGACTAATCCTATTTGAAACAGTGGGGATGGGAACCTAAATATACGGAAATCAAAATAGGGGAATAATAGGTATAAATATATAATATATATGAATATATGGATAATTTGGGTATAGTGGGTAATAATAGATTTTGAGGATAGAAACATAAGTATTTAAAGCCTATAGGATGGACACCTAAATAAGTTGAGTAAAGAGGATGCCTAATTAATTTGTTCTATTTTTTACCAAATTTTCATATTTGTAAAACGATGATTAAGAGGATCCCGATGGTTAAAAAAAACGTAAGTATCATTCGACCTCGACTATCATGGCCCATGTCACAATTTATTTTTCCTCGTAAAAAATATGATAAAAAAATTTTATCGGCAAATTTGACATAATTTCTTAATCACGCCTCATATTATAATTTTTTTAGAACTAAGTTCGAAGTTGTAAATTGAATAAGAATGACTAAAACATACAGTCCAAGAAATTTTTGAAGTGGAAATTATGATCGGTCATAAATAGTGATATATGATTGCAGGAACCCGAAGAGCCCATCTATAATTTATATAAACAAATTATGACCGGTCATAAATCGTGATATACGCTTAAACGAACCCAAAGGGCCCCTCTCTATTTTCATAAACAAGTTATGACCGGTAGTAAATCGTGACATAGGATTTAATTTACCTTTACCGTCAACATATTTTTTACCAAATTTCCATATTTGTAAAACGATTAAGAGGATCTCGACGGTTAAAAAAAGGAACGTAAGTATCATTCGACCTCGACTATCATGGCCCGTGTCACAATTTATTTTTCCATGTCAAAAATATGATAAAAACAAATAAATTTTTTTTATCGGCAAATTTGACTTAATTTCTTAATCACGCCTCATATTATAATTTTTTTTAGAATTAACTTCAGAGTTGTAACTTGAATCACAATGACTGAAATTTTTGAAGAGAAGATTATTTTTAATTCTATGCCAAATATTTTTGAATTATTAATTCGTGTTGACGAAACAAACCGAAAAAGTAAAACATATACAACACGGGGCATACGAAGGAAATTTCGGACGACAAATGTCAAAATTAGGCTTGGCAATCATACCCTCCCAACCCCAAACCCGCCCCACCCCATCCCGAATGGGCGGGTTTTCCACCTTCTTTTCAGGTATCGGGTCGGGGTAAAAAATCTGAAACCCGACCAGGTTCGGGGTGACAGTGCCCCGCCTGAACCCTTCCCAATATACCCGCCCCACTATTACCCGAACTTGCCCCGATCTATATATGTATATACTAGGTGTGGGCCGTCGTGCGTGCACGACTATTTCGTTTCCGTGTGCTTTCAGCAAGATTTTGTGCCCACGTGTTTTTCTTGCATTGCATAAACTAATATCTATACTACTTCTTTTAAATGTATGAAGGTGTTTTCTACATTTTTCTTTCCACAATTGCCCCAAACACTTGCAACTAATACTTGCCCCATCCTACGCCTCTTCCCAACCGACACAATAAGAATAACTACCCTTGTAAGAAACCTCTTTACACAAATAGTCATGACTCATGACCATACAAATTTGTTGTAACCTTTCATTCATGGGCGCCTTTACCATTCGTTGTAAGAGATCATTGATAATTAATTACACTTCGATCACAAATGTCAACAGATGGTTTATGACATTTGTTGTGCCACCCCGTTGTACTGCTCGAAAAGATGGTTTGGAGGTTGCTCGGGATGCCCAAGGGTCAAGGGAAGTGAGGGAGATGCGAGGATTTTATCAAAGCAATTCATTTTTCGACTAGCTGAGTGTAGAATTATCATATCTTTTGATATACAAATTATCTTGGATCCAAACCACTTGGGTTAGAAAGTAGACTCGACAAGTTTTCCAACGGTCCAAAGAACACCCAAATTTGACTTTGGGAGTATCCGGAGCGAGCCCGCGAAGTTGCCCAAAAATCTGTCAAGCAAAGCTAGTACCGGTACTGGCAGTCCAGAGGCTGTCCAAATCGTCCAAAAACATCGGTACCGGTACTGAGAATTTGCTAGTGTCGGTACTGCTTGAAAATCTGCATATTTTTGTTAACTTTTTCAACCTTCCATTAATAGAAATTTTCCACTTATGAAATATTTTTGGGATATTTTGGAAACTTTTTGATCCTTTGTAACTTAACTTTAGAGTCATATAAATAGGCTTGTATGCCTTTTATGGAAAGGATGGCCATTAATTAGCTTTAGGCCTAAGTTTCTTTCTTGCTTTCTAGGATTTTCATTATTGTTCTTAGTCTTTCAAGCTTTCAATCTTCAAGAACTCAAGCAAGTATTTGTCGTACGTTAATTTCCCGTTTATTAATGTTGTAGCTACGGCTTGGATCTTCGTATAAATCAAGTTTATTTCAGTTTTTATTGGTTAAATCGCATGTCTCGTTTTTCTACTATGTTTAATTCTTTGAGCATGGTTGAGTAGTTTATCGGCTAAGTCTTGGGTTAATCTTTCCCAAAGATTTAGGTTGTTGTTTGGTTCTCGAACCCTCGGACTTAAACCATGATTTTCGAAATTGGATTAACCTAGCCATTTTTGGTCTAAACTTGGGGTGTTAACTTCTTGGCATGCCGTTTAGTCCAGCGGTCTTGGCACGCGGTATGCCTAGAGCTCGTGGCCACCTACGTATTTGATTCATTAGTAAAACAAGTTGGTTTAATTCCAATAAATCACATCTTTTGATAAACGTAGTCTTTAAAGCTAAATCTTCCGAGTGTGAGCGCGCGGTTGTGACTCTCACTTGAGTTATATTCGAGAATTGATAACGGCCTTAGTCACGGGATGGATGATCCCTAGACTTGCCTCTTTTAGTTTATTAAACTCATTTCAAGTCCTTTCGCCTTAGTATTTCCACTTTCAAAGCAAAACCGACAGTTGGCCGGCTAAACGCCACAATCCTTACATAAAACCTACAATCCGAACAAGCTATTACCAATTCCCTGTGGAACTATCCCGGACTTACCGGTTTATTATGCTCTCAATGATCTAGCCCTACGCTTGGGGTATTTCAACCTTATTTGAAGGCAAGGTTATTGGCTAAGCATGAATCCATGGTTTGGAATCTGGATCAACATTAAACACTCCTAATCGGACTCGAGCAGGCTGTTGTGCCCAAGGACAACAGAGGCCTGCAGCTCCCCCAAACGGCACCGTTTCAAGCTCTACCACGGTATCACCCCATTCCATCCTTAAGAGTTATTAAGCCCCTGTTTGACTTTGGCCATAAGGGGAAAAAAAAAGCCTCTGTTGGTATTTATTTTTGATTTTGGTGAGGCTCATTACGGATCTTATAAAATGTTTCACACCGTAAATTATTCTTAAAATATTTTTTTATGGGTTCCTAAAAAAAATTAGTTCAATCCAATATCAATAAGGACTCTTTCAGAATTCGTAAAGTGCCCTATAAAATCTGAAACACCCTACGAATTCTGAAACAGTCTTTACTGATAATGGAATATGCTAATTTTTTCAGGGGGCCATAATAAAATATTTTAAGAATAACTTGCAGTTTGAATCATCTTTGTAGGACCCGTAAAGGGCCCCACAACCAAAACACCTATTTTTTTAATTTTTTGTGGGGCCCATTCGGGTCCTACAAAGATGATCCAAACCATAATTCATTCTTAAAATATTTGTTAATGAGTTTCTGAAAAAATTAGCACAATCCAATATCAGTAAATGTTGTTTCAGTATTCATAGGGCGCTCTACATATGATGAAAGCGCCCTACGAATTCTAAAATAGTCTTTGCCGATATCGGATTGACCTAATTTGTTTTCAAAAATTCATACAAACATATTTTAAGAATAACTTGCGGTTTGAACATCTTTGTCGGACCTGAGCCCCACAAAAATCAAAAATAAATACCAGCAGAGGTTTTTTTTTTTCCCCTTATGGCTTTGTCAAACAGAGGCTTAACTCTCAAAGGTTGGAATAGGGTGCCAGAGCCTGAACGGTGCCGTTTGGGGGAGCAGCAGGCCGCTGCTGCCCCTTGGGCACAGCAGCCCCCGATTCCCTCCTAATCAGCCTCGGTTCAGTAAATTATTAAAATCTAGATACGAGGTTTAACCGGGAAGGGAACAAAGTGGTACCTGGTCTACAATTGTAATTGTCCTAGATTTTCTAATTGGGCCAAGCCCAGTTTGATTCCAACAACTCCAACTCGTATTCTCTTCTCCTCTCTGTCGTGCATGTTCATCCAGGTAATAAGTCCGAAGTGTGATTTTGGGTCAACCTGTTCTATTTTATGTCATACACCTTCTTGCTTCCCATTCAAAAATCCTAAACACCACCTCCCTGGTTTTTGTGCCCCCCTTTTTTACTGCCGAAAACAACGTGCGGATGAGGAGACAGGGTGTAGACTTTAACATTTTCATATAATCCTTCATTGTCACTTTCGGTTGAACCCGTTAACTAGTCTTCACCCATCTTTGCTTTTCCAAATAAATAAATTAAAATTAAAAAAAAACCCAGCTCTTCGTAGGTCTTTATCTGATCGGATTGCTTTTATTCCTTCGAATATACTACGCGAGTACGCGTTCTATTGTGGGGTGCTGTTGGCCGAAGACGCAATCCATTGCTTCTTTTATTGGTAAGTAAAAGTTATCTGATCGGATTCTTTTTTAATTTATCTCCAATATATGGTTTTGTCACTCAAATCGTGATCTTGATGTTTTTATAATCGGATTTCCAGTGTTAATCATTGATTTAATTACTGGGTAGTCATTGAATTCATCTACAGTTGGATGGGTTGGTGGTATTGGGTTGATAGTACCCAGAAATTAGGGTTTTGGTAGGGTAAATTCAAATTTGTATGTATAGTGTGTCTACATATGGCCCCTTTTTATGTGGGTATCAATCGTAGAACATGTTTGCTCTGGTTGGCTTGTAATTTCTTTAGTTTCGGTTGACAAATTGAAGTAGAGTACTTATTGTGGGATCTGACAAATTGAAGTAGAGTACTTATTGTGGGATCTGCTTCTTATGGGAATTCATCTTTACTGATTGGTGCAGTCCCACCTCCAACTGCAGGTTGGTAGCTGATTTTCAGCTTCTTCTTCTTCTTTTTTTAATTAAGTTTAACTTGTCAAAATTTAACTGCATTGGCCGTAATCAGGCAAATTTTTTTTTTAATGTAATTGATATCCATCTAAAAGTGTTTGGTCTACCAGGTCCACGCATCTGCAAATCAAGTTTAAGGGGTTTTGCATACCCGATTTATTTGAGGACATGGATCAACTTCAATTGCGGTTGATTATATAACAACTCCATTGGATTGTATCATCTGGCATTCCTCAGTTGAGAAATGAATGTCCTTTGATGTCATATGAACAAGAATGGATCTGACCTTCAAACAGATCCTGTTGTTTCTTCTATTTCTTGTGGTATTGAATGGTTATGCTGTAGCAGAGGCCGAAACAGAAAGTTTACCAAGGATAAGAACTGCTCCAGTGAGGAATACAGAGGGTGGTGTTATAGATGGCACTGGAACTGAGGATGTCTTTGGATCTGATGGTACTACGGATGGACTGGGCGAAAGGAAGGTTGGAAGTGGCAGAGTCTCTGTGTCATCAGTTGCATTGTTAACACTGGCGATGGCTGCTGCCACTGGTTTAGGGGCAGTACCATTTTTCTTTGTGGAACTCGATCCCCAGTGGGCCGGAATATGCAATGGGATGGCGGCAGGGGTGATGTTGGCAGCTAGCTTTGACCTCATTCAGGAAGGACAAGAGCATGGTAGTGGCAATTGGGTAGTCATCGGCATTTTGACAGGAGCTGTTTTCATTTGGCTTTGTAAGAAGGTGATGACACTAAATCTTTCTTATTTTTGGAAGGGGAGAGTACACTTCCAATTTTGTTGCTTTTTCACAATATCGCCAAGTTTTAGTTCGATTAGAATTGTCATTGATGTTGCTGATGCTGATGCCAATACAGATTATATCTGGCATAATTTAGTTATGCTTCTAAGCCTATGTATAATACTCCTCAAACATGTTGGACCTAGTTTCTCTGTCTTTGTTTTGTTATAACTTATAAGTTTCTTGCCTATTAATGCAACAAAATTTGTTGTGCTTATTGGAGTCAAGGCTACATCCTTTTACCCTGCGATAGTTCATATTTATCAGGTAGACGATATTAACGTTAAGATTAAAATCTTGTATCCATGAAAGATGATAGTTAGATGCCAGATTTCAACACTCCCATGTCCGTAAAATTGCTTCGATTTGTGATGTTCCTTTGTGCAGTTCATGTAGTAGTATGCAACGCTGTACTATTTGGATTTTTAATTTTTAGTTGAAATAGAAACAAACATAAAATGTTGCAGTGAAGTGGGTGTTTCCTTAGCTGAAATTCCGTGCTATTGCGTTGTAATATCGACGATGCGGTGCACAAAAATGAAGCACTAAAATCTTGATTCCAATGAACTGCGATTTAAAACATGAAGCCATTCTCTACAACATTCACCACAGTTCGATGGATCATTCTCATTTGTTGTTTGTTGGCCATTACATTGACATGCATTATTGTCTTTAATGTTCAGTTTCTGGAGCAATATGGTGAGGTTAGTATGTTGGACATAAAAGGAGCAGATGCAGCTAAAGTTATTCTTGTTGTTGGAATAATGACTCTTCATTCCTTTGGGGAGGGTTCTGGTGTTGGAGTGTCCTTTGCTGGCTCAAAAGGTTTATCTCAGGGGCTATTGGTGACCTTAGCTATTGCCGTGCATAACATACCAGAAGGCTTAGCTGTGAGTATGGTGCTTGCTTCAAGAGGGGTTTCTCCACAGAAAGCAATGTTGTGGAGTGTAATTACATCATTGCCCCAGGTGCCGTACTTTTCCTTCTGAGATCTTCAAACTCATTCGCTAGAAACAAGTGTTTTAACTTGCAAGCAATGGAGCATTTAAAGACAAGGTTTCCTGTCACCAGGAAGAAAGCCATATTTGCATTGAAATGTTTTCTGTGTTATTTGTAGCTGAGCATCTAGAGTACTTTGTGCTAGATTATGGTGAAGTTACATTTCATTATATCGTCTATTCTGGTGTATGCATTGTAGATTTAATGTGAGCCTCCGAATAACTATGTAGTTTATCAAAAAGGAAAAAGGAAACCAAAATCATCCAAATGTTTGTGTAAGTTGCATGCAAGTGTCTAATGAATAGTAGGTCAATGTCAGACACCAACACTCCTACACGGGTTACCTTTGTTTGCACTACCGCAACAATGCAAGCATGTGAGCTGGGGAAGAGAAAAAAAATTATACATAGAAAGAGATGCAATAAAAGAATAGTATGTGTAGCAGAACTATAAAAATGTATAAGAGATTTGTCGAGTTTCTTCTTCCGTAGTATGCAATTGTGGACGTTGATCCGGACTTTAAAAATGTATGAGAGATTTGTCGAGTTTCTTCTTCCGTAGTATGCAATTGTGGACGTTGATCTAACGTGTCCTTGCTGGCATACTTGGATGATGTTGTTTTGTTATTATCACAAACACATCTATGGAAGAAGACCGAAAAGGAACCCACTTTTGTATCCTGTTGAGCACGTAAAGGTGGAAATAACAATATTCTTAGTTATACTTTAAGATGCCTCCATTTATTGGCCATTCACATCCTTGTTGCTGCAGCCTATTGTTGCAGTTCCTTCATTTATCTGTGCCGATGCATTTAACAAGGTCCTACCGTTCTGCACGGGCTTCGCAGCTGGGTGTATGATTTGGATGGTCATTGCAGAGGTTCTTCCCGATGGATTCAAGGTAAATGCAGCATTTCTTTTACAATCTCTGATACTGAACATTCCATAACGTTCAAGGTGTTGTGATTCCAGTTATCACTTAACCAATTTCCTTTTGAATATGCTAGTTGCATGGCACGTGCCAACCATGTTTCTGTTGGAATGTGGTGTTTAGGTTGGTTGTTGTTATGGCTGCAAATGAACTGAGCAGCTCGTTAAGGCTCAGCTCGGCTCGTTTAGTAATCAAGCCAAGCTCGAGCTCAAGTTCGAGTTTTGGGCTCGTTTACTAAACGAGCTGAGCTTAAGACTCCGAAGCTCGGCTCGAAAAAGTAGGCTCGGCTCGTTTATAAAAGCTCGTTAAGTAAATAAAACAGGCTCAACTCGTTAAGGGCTTGGCTCGTTTATAGCCAAGTCGAGCTCGAGTTTTTGGCTGGTTTAGTAAATGAGCTGAGCTCCAACACTAGAAGGATTGGCTCAGTTCGGCTCATTTGCAGCCCTAGTCTCTGTCATCTTAATTGATCCATTTCACTTTGTTACTAGTAATTTTTGGAAGTTTGTTTACACGTGCCTACCGCATCAGCTGTTGAATTATGGCCGTTGATTTTCCTCATTGTTTACATTGGTTGCCTCAAATGCAATGGTGGTTGCTGTTATTGTAGACAATCCATCTCATTTTGTTACTGCTAATTACACATAAGTTTCTGTTGGAAATTTGATTCCACATGCCTACGAGTATCACATCACCCGTTCGGCTGTTCATTGTCTTCATTTTTTTACATCAGTTGCCTCAATCGCAATGATTCTTTTCATTCTGCTAGATTTTTTTGCTAAGGTCATTTATTATCCTCATTCGCCTCCATCCTCACTTGCAATCTCATTACCACCGTAGATTATTTTTGTGAATAGTCTTTATAATAGTCGGGTTTTTTTGCTAGATTTAATGTTGTGCTATCTAGTACGATTATGTCCCCATCTACAGTCCATCCATCCATCCGTTTATTATGCTAGAGCTGCTCTTTGGTGGCTGTTGTTACCATTGTTTATTTCGGTTCCAATATTTACTTCAATTTGGCTTTAATAATGTTTGCTAAATTTATCATTGAACGATAGTTGTTAAAAGCCGTCATTTAGTTTTCAAACCAAACTAGATAATTTATTGTTTGGCTCTTTTGAACCTTTTAGCAGTCCTAGCTCTAACTTGGTGCATTTGTGTAAACGGGTCCCACCCTGAGCTCGCTAATTTAATTGGACTTATTGAGCTCTTTTAGGAGGTAGCCCATGCGAAAAATCAGACCAATCACATTTTGATAGTTGTATATTTGGGACACGTTTATCTTTCTTTTCTTTTCTTTTTTCTAGAAATCTGATAAAGGCCTATGCAAGTTTTGAATCAAAATTATAAACGATAATCGTGTTGCGGCTGTCGCCAAGGCATAAAGCAGGAAGGAGAGGATCGTGAGTCCCATGTCGAATGGCCAATGTATTATATGTATCCACGGCAGACCATATAACTTCGGCTTACCATCCCCATTGGAAAGTACTGACCGAGCACTGCATCTATCTATATTTGTACATATATCTACATATGCAAATATATTGTTTACAGTAGATACACATACCTATCTATGTGTACACACACACACATCTATACATATATGCATATGTAGATGTAGATGTATTAATATGTATGTATTGATAGCTATACCCAGCGCAGAGGCCATTATGTCCTAACATTTTTGCAAAGGAACTGGCCATTGCGTCTATTCCATGCCACGTATGCGAAGGGCACATTTGTGATTGTAATGGAAAGGACTTTGGAATTTCGGATACTCAGAAATGAGTTGATGAAAACTGTTGCCTCTCCCGTTTTTATTATAGGTAATAAAATGATAAGCAAATTTAGGAGAATTAATACTGTCATTCAGTTGATGATTAAGTCTCATCTTGACGAGTATATTTGATTGGAATTTTTGGTCTTGAACTTTTTCTGTGGAGATCAGTTGCCACCTGATTTGGGACCATGGATCTATGAAATGGAATGAGCATGAGCATGAGCATGAGCATGAGATGTGATGAGGACCAAATTAGTACTTCTACTGGTTGAAGTTGTCCACATGATCACATAAATCATGTGTATAATGTCGATGACATGAATCAGATCCTGATTTTAATTCCATGTCACATTTAAAAAAATTAGGTTTTTTTAATTTAAACGTTTCAATAACTTTGATTCAAGTGTCTTCCTTTTTTGGTGATAATAGGAAGCCTCTCCATCTCATGTTGCTTCAGCAGCTACACTTTCAGTTGCATTTATGGAAGCTCTCAGTGCTGTCTTCCAAAATGTTAGCCACCGAAACAAGTAAGTTTATCTAGTAGTCGCTACAGAACTTATTCAACTCAGGTTGTGTTCTTTTACACTTAAATATAACTTATTTTTTTAATTCAGTCCATTCTTCTAACTTAACTTATTTCCCATCCTTAACTTATATTGTAATTGTATGTGTGTTAGGCAATTAAGTTTAAGTTTAGAAGAATGGATGAACTTAACTTATTTTCATTTAAGTTCCAAAAGGGGTGAAAAAATAAAAAAATAAGTTAAGTTAAAGTGTAAAAGAATGCAGCCTCAGTGTGACAAATAATCATTTGGCTGAATGTGTAATTGTGCTGTTGGACAATATTCTTGCTCCATAACACCCCCCGTAAGGTCCATGTTTTATGCTTGGTGGAAGTGTACTCTTCCTTGCTCTTTCTATATACGCGTACCTTTATTTGACAGTTAGGAGCTCTATTGTCATCTAACCTTTTCTGTAAGGATATCATAATCCTACTGGCGCTCTATGAAGCACATATACGGATATGGGATACAGACACGCACGACACGACAGGACATGGATACGGTGATACGGGACCTAAGAAAAAAAGGATATGGATACGTCCTGGATTCGTCTGTGTAGATTTTGTATATATTTTTTTTTTATATAGTTATTAGTCTTCTACTAGGCATAAAAATGAAGCCAAAATAAATAAAAGAGGAGTTGATTTGCTAATACGAAGCATTAAGCACGAGTCAATGTCAAAAGTCATTGCCTACAACAATATATGTATAAACTTTACATACTTCAGTTGTACATATACAAAATTATGATATGTAAATATACTAAAAAAGAGTTACACCCCAAGTGTATGTTGTACGTGTAATGTACCGTGTATGTAAGCAATTAAAAAAACTGAACATTTGAATATATAGTTTTAGATACAAATATACAATGTAAGACCACTATAATATATATATATATATACATACATACGAGTGTACAGTCCGGATCAAATCCACACCCTTACGGTCTGCACCCATCCGCACCTCCCTTTTTCCAATCGAATTTCGATGATCCGAGCCGCTCAATGTGATCAGAACGTGATTTTAAGGGTATCCGCGAGAAATCAGCAAAAAAAATGATCAGGAAGGGCTTCATCCGAACAGTTTTTTATTGAACGGTTCAATAAAAAACTGCTCAAATCAAGCCCTTCCCGGTGTTTTTTTTTGCCAATTTCTTGTGGGTACCCTTAAAATCACGTTCTGAACACATTGAGCGGCTTGGATCATCGAAATTCGATCGGGAAAGAGGAGGTGCGGACCATAAGGGTGTGGATAGGAACCGGACTGTACGAGTATATATTGGATAACTGTATATTACACAAAATATACGAATATATGGCTGGACTGCTGGAGTGTGTGACTATGTATGGGTGTGAGAAATTTGTAACTATTATTACAATTAACCCCTTTAATTTTTACTTGATTCTTTAGAAAAATTCATTTCAACCCCCGCCGTATCCCTCGTGTATCCGAAACTAAAAACATTTAGTTAAAATACTGGATACTTATTTGCCGTACTCGATACGTATCAGGGCATATCGGTCTCCGATACATATATCCGATACCCATACTCGACTAGTTTCGGAGTATCCGTGCTTTATAGCTGGCGCTAAAAGGAATAGTTTCCGGCCTTGCTGGGCTCTTACAATTGATGTATTGGCCTTTTGTCCTAGTTAATGATTACTCACTCCAGGTACTTTCGTAACCCCTTTTCTTTTTCGGTTCTCTTTTAGACGATGTTGAAAAATTTGTCTACAAGAACTGGAGTAAGATATTTTCTTTGGTGGAAAAAATTGAGAAAATTAATCCACTTAAAGGGCTTGACAATCAAAAGTGGTCAAACGAGATGGAACGGAGAGAGTAATGCGCATTGTTGCTTTGATACTGCAAAACCTCTCTAAAGTAGTGAAATGTGTAGTGCTGGTTTGCCCTCGTCCTCTATAACTAGATTTCAATTGCTTAATGATGCAGTTCAGAGGATGTCTCTGGCTTCCTCGTTTCACTTCTCTTTGGTCTTGGGCCATTACTCGGTGGCACTTTTCTGGTTGTATTTGCTCTTGCTTTCCACCTTCAGCACGCTCTCCTAACTGGCGTAGCCTCCGGCATTGCCTTTGTTCTTGGTGCCTGGCGACCATTACAGCTACTTCTCTCTTTGAAGATGGGTTTATTTCCCCTGGTATTTCTTCTGGGACTGGGAGCATCATTCGCCCACATCTCCATCACAAGTGCTCTAAAGCTCACAAGCCGGAAAAAGTCTTCAGCAAATACCCTATCTACAGTAACAGGTTTCTCTGTCAGTACCCTTACTCTTCAGTCAATATTATCCTGTGTAGCAGTCGCTCTTCATGCTTTAGCAGAGGGTCTTGCTTTAGGAGTGGCGGCGCCTAAAGCTTATGGACTCGGACGCCACATGGTCCTTCCGGTCTCTCTCCACGGGCTTCCTCGAGGGGCCGCTGTTGCCAGCTGTATCTTCGGGGCAACTGACAGCTGGCAAGGGTCCCTTGCTGCCGCTGCTTTGATAGGGTTTGTGGGCCCTTTATCCGCGATCAGTGCAATACTTGGAGGGATCGACTACAGTGGTCTGGATCACTTGATGGTGTTTGCATGCGGGGGATTAATCCCGTGTTTTGGGAGCATTGTTAGAAGAGCAGTGAGGTTAAACGCACGGAAGGGCGTTTTTGGCCTTGTAATGGGGATTGGGTTAGCTACTGTGTGCCTAACATGCACTAAGTTGGTTTGCTTGCATACTCCTTACTGCAACTCTGCTCCAGAGGCTGTCAGATAATTACATGAGAACTCACATTTGACCTAATAATTAAACCTTATAGTTGGAAAGAACTTGTGTTCTTTACACGGGTCTAGTTCCGATCCTGGATGTGCAAGTGCTTGATACGGGTCTGGTTTCGGGAGGAAGCAGTGGTAGATTGTTTTATATGGAGAAAGAATATGGTGAAGATATTGGCTTCCGCATCTGAATTTTTTCAGTCACTGTATCATCCGTCGTATCCTTGACTTCGATTTTTATTTCTTCAAATTCAGATAGGTAGATTGAAACTTCAGTTTAGAACTGCACTGTGATTAGTGTATACTATTACCGATTCTTGAAAAGCAGCAAACAGAATTTGGTAAAACTGGTATTGACAACCAATGTGCTCTAATGGAAGAAGTTTTTTTTTTTTTTTTTGGAGCAGCACTAATGGAAGAAGATGATTCCATTGACTCTGCCTTCTGGTATAAACCAATGGAGTTGCACATTTAAAATATCAAAGCTTCTAGAAATCAGTCCAACTCAAAATCATTTTGAGACTCGAATTGGAGTTGTTAGATACAGCTTTGGGGAGTTCACAGCTATGGTAAAGCCCAAATTAATTACTCCTTTGGTCCCGAATTTGTTGTTCACTTTCACTATTTTAGATATCTCAAGATATTCTTTATATTTTCAGATGTATAATGTTTTAAATATGTAATATGAATTTTATTTGATAAATCTTGATTATTTCTACTAAACAAAGTTCACAGGAAAATCAGTAAAAACAATATAGATTGAAAAATATAAACAATTTAAAAACAGCATGCGTATACATTGAGATGGACAAGAAATTTGGGACGGAGAGGATATAATAATATCAAAAATGCAGAAAAAAAAATTACTACTATATAATCAGTTGTTGACAAGTAATCTTAAGAAGGAACACGTCAAAACCACGTTCCTTTCATGCCAGAAGAGCATCGATCTCCATTATATTTTTAGAGCCAATTTTAAGAATCAGTTTCTAACTAAAACCATGTCAGGTACAGTATTTTTTTTATAATGAACTGAAGTCAACTATGATATCTACATTTTTTTATACCACTGTTTATCTGCAACTGTTCTCAAGTGAGAGAGAGAGAGAGAGAGAGAGAGTAGGGAACAGCCCCTATTTTTTTGCGTGAAAAGCATGAGAGGAGAAAGAGAGAAAGGGAGGAGTATACATAGATATGTGTCCGTTTTATGGAACTGGCTTTTCAACAGTTTGTCAAGGTTACTTGATGGAGCAGTTTGGGCGACAAAGGGGTACAGACCCCGCGTACGTATTGATTCGGGACCGTCTCGGGTTTCAAAAAAATGATCTTTGCTTATTTTGTTCAAAATATAGTATTATTTAGAGGGGAATTGATTCACACTCCCCTTTTTTTCAAATGCACTCTCTTTTTTTTAGTCATGTGAAATTACATGATTACCCTTTTCATTGTGTGAAGGAAAAAATGTATGAAGGGCAATTTTGTAATTGTACATGAACGAAGACCAAAAAAAAATGGAGTGCACTTGGACAAAGAAGAAGTGTGAAAATCAATTTCATATTTAGAGTCTCTATAAAAGATCAGCTCAATTGCATATATTGGTAAAGGATATTTACAAAAGAAACATCTAACTTTGCTTCAAAAAACTTATTAAAAATAAAAAACTTTGCTTCAAAAATCAAGCTTAAAGTTGGATGTTTCGTAAACGTATTTACTAATATATTTGGTTAAGCTAAACAAAATGAGCGGTTTCGATCATTTTTTTGGAATCTCAAAACAGGTCCCAAACCAATCTGTAAGCAAATGTATAGGGTTGTACCCTTTGTATTGTACTCATAGCAGCTTTTGTTTGAAGAACTCAACTGAGATCTCTTTAACTCTGGCAAACAAATTACAGTATGTTGATGGAATTCTGATATAAATACCTAATCAGTTTGCCAATTTTATTTTTAATTCAGGATAATACTTATTACAAATTAGGAGTACTTTTGTGACTACTTCAAGAATATATTCAAATTACTTTTGTGACAACTTTATTACTAGAATGAGTATTAGAACAGATTTTTTATCTTTCTTTTTTTCTTCCCACTCACTCCACAACTTCCAAACACAGCCTCACATCTCCCAGTAACTGAAATTACTTGTCCTTCTCTTCTTCTGCAGCCACCTTCCCTTCCTCAACAACCCTGGTACCTCAAGTTACTGAGAAGACGAAGTCGAGCTTGTTGAGTCTGAAGTTAGGGAGGGTGATCATGTCGCCCAGGACGGCGGAGGTGACGCAGACGAATTGCTCCATTGCGACTTTGAATGGGAACTGGGGATCTGCAGAAACTCGGGATCTCCACCCGTTCATAAACGCCCACGATGAGGATGACGATGATGATGAATGAGCCGAATTTGGTACCCGGCTCCACCCTCCTCCTGAGGAGTAAGAGGAGAAATGGAAGTTTTGGAGGGGGGGGGGGGAGGGGGAAGGAGGAGGAAAGGAGGGGTGGGACGGAGGGATGATTGGGGGGGGGGGGGGGGGGGG
>JAOTQK010000019.1:13483301-13499290 GCA_025642025.1 Rhododendron ferrugineum
AGGAAAGGAGGGGTGGGACAGAGGGATGATTGGTGATTGTTGTAGCACTGGAGCCTCGAGGAGAGAAGGCGGCGAACAGCAGCCATATTTCTTAAGATGGAGACCACCTCTGTTTTTTGTATACTGGTGTAGTTGGGTGTTTGAAAGCAATGGGGAAGAATTAACAGGTTCGAACTAGATCAAATACTGGTGTAGTTGGAATCCAGCCGGCGAGCACGAACTAAACACAGTGAAAAATAAAAAAAGAAAGGCAACCAAAGGGGTTTGACCTAGTGAGAATGAGAAAACCCCACAGATTTGCCCGATTGTTGATTTCAAGGGCCCGGATTTAGCCGAAACAGGTGTAAGTTGGTCCGGACATGCTGTCATAAAAAAACAAGAAAACTAAAAAGGCCAAGACAAAATCAACTACTGCTACTGAAAAGTTCGGCACCCGATCACAAAAAATTGTCAATTTCCATTTAGAATCACAATGGGCCCGCTGTGTAACAGTCACTGCCAGAACTCTACCAACACTATTCCGGAAAGGAAAGACACAAGGTGAGGGAAAACATTAGCCGGCTGGGGACAAAAATAGACAAGGTGGGCAAAGGAAAGAGGCACAGTTCTGCGACGGAAAATCTTTGCCGAAACATGTTCCATACGCACAGTAGTAGGTATGGGTCCTACGTAACTTGAGATGAGATATAGTGACTCTGTGAGTGTAGAATAGATTAGTGTGTCCATATTTCTAACATTTCTGTTTTGAGAAAACCATAAATTATGGTGGAGACATGTAAAAGTGCACGAGCAATTGTGTGTGCAAGTGTTTGTGCAGTATTGCGTGTCTATAGCATTTTTTGTTAGGACTCAGTCTCTAACAATCTTGATATCATCTTTGAGTATCATGTTCTTCGACAGAACATGATAACACTCCATTCAAATGACACAAAAACCAAAATGCAGCAAAAATAGCAGTACTCCGCCAATCGACTGCCAGCTTCTACCAGATTTCTTCAATAGCAAACAACTTGGATAGAGTTTATCAAAAAAACAACTTAGATAGAGTCATATAATCGAGTTGAGTTTTGTTCACCCTCCACTTAAGAGGGTGAACATTACCTTCCTTCCTATTGGTTGAAATGGTGTCAATGCCACTATAAAGTGATGTCATGCTTACCAAAAAGTGTATTGCACATGTGAAACCTACACCATTTCAACCAATAAGAAGGAAAGTAATATTCACCCTATTTTAAGGAGAGTGAACAAAATTGCACTCCATATAATCACTCAAATTCTAACAAATCACCAAGCCCATTCACCATTCCTTTATTTTTGTTTTTGTTTTCTTGAACAAATGTTGGGAAGTTGTACAGATGGCATTAACGAATCATAAATTATGTAACACACTACCTACAAAATTCAATCCCTCTGCCTAAGGCGTTTTCCCACTAAACCTTTCGCTATCCGAACTAGACAACACTACCAACACAAGAATAAATTCAATACATGAAGTTTATGACCTCCTCCACCAAACCTAAATTCAAAGACCCAATCATATAACCACAACAAATTTCCCCTTTTCCATTGTCTTAAATAAGAAAGCAAAATAGTACTTACGAAAGAAAATTCACCAACCAGAGAGCTAGTCACGGACTGCCAGCTTACTTTTTTCCTTTTGGGTTTGGTAGCTACGCAGAATTGAGGTATTATGGCGGGTATACTCAACCATGACTAGGAAGCCAGGAGCAGATATCATTTTGACCAGCGATAAGGATGAGTTCTCAACGTCCCGTCTTTGCACGTTTCATTCCACTAGTATTGAAAGGAGAGACACTTCCACTTGGCCCAGGACTATCTTCTCTGAAACTGGAATTTAACATGGCTAGCTCACGCAACTGCTGCCTCTTAATATAATCCTGTGACTCATCCTGCACAAAGATCAAATATAGAAAAATGAGCTAACAAAAATTGACACACGCCATAGTGACTATTCCTTAAGACGCTACATCACTAAACATTGGTAACTACGGGTTTTCGGGAGGAATAGCTAAAGAAAATTCCAAATGCTACTACATTATTCTGTTGCCATATTGGAAAATTTCTTCCAGGGACATTCTGGAAAGATAATGCGGCTCAGACCGCTTGGGTGAAAAATATCGAAATTCTGGTCTTAAAACCTCCAAAGTGGCTATTAAAAATCTCTCCAAACAGAAGAATAAGCACTAACTTTGCAAATCTTTGCCAAAAACCAAAAAGCAGAACACAACAAACCATGACTACGATATTTAAGGCCCATATCTCAAGGTATAAAAAAAAAACATTACTATAGCATAACCAGATAATTCTCCTTCAAAATTATATCCCAAAATCCTCTGGGTAGATTTTAAATTTGCAGGAATTTGATCTCATCCAGGGCACTTTTACCACCTTGTCACTCACAGTGGCAACTCCATTAGTAGTTGTGGATGAGGTAATTTACAAGCTTGAGATGCAAAGTGCATACAAATCTATTTGTTTCTACATGTAATAAATTATACATACTTTTACTCTCACAACACTTACGAACATTTTTGCAAATCATGTATTTCCCCAAATTCCAAACTACAGACCCTAGCTTTTAATCAAATGGACTATTAAATCAATATCTAGATTATGTATTCTACCAATTTTACATAGTAACGTATGCTTTTGAAATCATAATTTTCCCAAATTGAGAAATCAGATACACTAGCTTTTAATAATGTGAAATCCCAAGTCAATCGTGTTTGAAGAAGGGAAAATGCTATGCACCGCGCACTAAATGGTGGATAATTGTAAAAAGTGTATCAATATCCAAGCTCAGTGTATTGATATCTATGAATTTGTATTGATATCCAAGAAATGAATATTGAAATTCTAAATTGTTTGGCATTATATGCATATTATCCACAGCCTAGCAGGCAGTGGTTAGTAAGTCCCTTGAATAAAGATAAAGGGATGAAGGCAGTAACATAAGGCAAGGCATTAATACGAGGGAGGGAAGTGCAGAATGCTTGGACGATGATGGAAAATCATCCTAAGTGCTAGTGTGCTACAGCATTATGGGAGGGGTCATATTTCTGTTTTGCTTCTTCCATGGGGTCAGCTGACCCCACAAGTTCAGCCTCAGGGTCGCCCCTGGTCACTCACTGTCCTTTCTCGGTTTGTGCATACAGCGGATATTAGGTAGGTAGCATTAGGTTGGGGGGGAAAACACAGAATCTCCACGCAAAATGGAAAAGAAAAAATAGGGTTGAGATAAATACCACCGGTTTGAGCAGTTCTTCTATAATCTCCTGTGCCTGTCTTAGCCTCATATCAACAATATTGGCAGGTAAATCTGCCTCAACCAAGAGATGGAGTGATTCATTCAGGTGCTCATAGCCTGGTCTTCCCCTTAGCTTCTCTTCCTTGAGATTGAAAAACAAAACAAAAAAAGTAATTTATTGAGCACTAGAGCAATAGAATAAACAAAAGAAAAGGATTCATACATGCATATAATACCTCGTCAGGATCTTTTATAGATCCTTTTCCTCTTATAAATACGCGGCATCCTGTAGTAGCTTCCACCCGTTTCAGTGAATTGCCCCTTGGGCCCAGAAGCCTACCAACAAAATTGAACTACCATCCATAGACAAGTCAATAACACAGTTAAAGATCTTTCAATTAAAGAAGCATTTTGTTTTCATAAAATGGAACGTGATTCTACGCTTGAATAGAAACCAGAAACTTACATTTGGATATGTATCCACCGGAATTTCTAAGCGCAAAATCCTCTTCACAGTGTATGAACTAGGACTTGCAGGTGCCCCTTGCCAGTCCATTGTCATTCCAGGGTTTCCAACCAATCTCTGTTATGTAAGTAAGGGTCTTAGAGCCAAGAACATAGTCTTCTTCTCCTTGCATGTGAGTGTGTGGGTGCTTTTTCTTTGTTTTTCTTTGTTTTTTTTTTTTTTTGGTTTTTGGGGTGCTCAAAACCAGAACTATCTTGGGTTCAACTCTCTTAGGTTGAGGAACAGATTTTGATCAAATCTTTGGTAGCAAGTAGAACTAGAACACATAGGAATAAATACGGATGCGCAAATCAAGTGAAGTTGGACTTGTCACGCATACCCAGTGAGGTTACCAACAATTCGGAAAACTAGTAACAGTTACAGGACAACTCTTGCCATGGGTCACTCTAAAAACTGCAAACAAATACTCATTCCTATGTCACATGGTAAATCAGACGATCAAAGAAATGCAAGACATCTTGTATAAACCAATTCTTTATGGTGTTTACAGCATTGTACTAAATCTAGGAGAAGTCAAAATTTATGCTTCACGTTTTACTCCCCACCATCCAGTCAACTTGCCTGCCATACAGTGGCATCAGTGAGGCCACTATGAAATAAAAATTTCAATGACAACCAACCTCAGATAACATCCCATTGACCCACGACTTGATTTTTGGTGATGCCACAGTAGCTTTGTATGTTACATCATGAGAAATGAGGGGGAGTTTTCAGGTTTTGACTTACTATTTTGTTCACCCACCTAAAAGATGGGTGAACATTACTCACTTTTCAAACTGGGTGAATATTACTAACTTTTCGTACAGTTCACGCCAAATTTTTACTTCAACAATCAGAACATTAATTTCGCGGGGCATGTTTTAATAACAATTCAAGCAAGCATTCTTATTTTGAAATTATTTGATCGAATAGCATCTGTCTTGCTCAAAATTTTTGGTTAAGAATTAAACAAAAAATTAGGTAGTTTAATTAAGCACTTATAGATATCTAATTGGGATTTTTTAACATAAATGATTAAAAGGTTACGACATTAAAAAATGTCTTTATTGAAGTGAGACCTAGTAATCTAGTATGGATCCTAAATAAAGTAAATAATATTCACCCTATTTATGAGTAATTAAACAATATCCTTGATGTGTGTGTATTTGTGTGAGTTGGGTGAACTATTTAATTCAGGTAAAACTAAAGCTATAAAAAAAATACAGTGAGGGCCTGTGCCCCCGGTGGGCCTCTAGTGGCTGCACCACTGCTGCCATAAGAATTCTTTCCAAGTAAAGATGAACCACATACATAAGTATATGCATATATCTATCTATGTATATAACTCATATACATCACCAAAATCCACAAGAGAAGCAATCAAGTAGGCATCTCTATCCCACACTCTATATCTCCATTTTTGTTTACATTTTTCCATTTTAGATGAAAATGGAGCTCCAATCCACCCTCTATTTTTTCCTCTATTTGAGAGAATGGAGTTTGATCCAAATGTGGAGTATGAGAAACGAAAATGGAGGATCCTCCAAACCACTTTTTGAATATCAAAGAAGAGAAATACGTAAACCATGATTGGAGTAAAAGTGAGGATGAAAAATAGAGATATAAAGATGTATGATTGGAGTGAACATGAATAGTGGAAACCTCTTAATTCACTTTTTGAATATCAAAGAAGAGAAATAAGTACACCATGATTGGAGTAAAAGTGAGGATGAAAAATAGAGATATAAAGATGTATGATTGGAGTGAACATGAATAGTGGAAACCTCTTAATTCACTTTTTGAATACAAAATTTTATTTTAGTCCGTCCAAATAGAATTTTAGAGGAAGTTGGGTTGGAGATGCTATTAACAACTCACACTCCTAAAAATCCAACAAAAAGTCATTAGCCAGTTTACTGCTAGGTAACGACATTGATAATAAGAGAGAGATGGGATTAAATATTTAAGGTTTCCTTCAGGTGTGGACACAAGCAATCAAGTACAATGTCTGTGCATGCAGTGCTAGTGTACATCTTGTGCAGGAGAAAGCGTGAGCATTGGTGAAATGTAGCCACATGAGGTTGCTGCATATTGTGAGCTAAGTGTACGGTGTACCTCATAACAGCTGAAGCAAGTTCTCAGTAGGAATCAAAACAGACATAAATTGAGGCCGTAGTATAGCAGAGAATACCAGATTACCTCACGAGGAAGACTATTCCATCCACCCAATCCCGTCCCTGAAACATTTGAAATGAAGTTTGAAGAAGCCATCGGACTGGGGCTTCTATGTCGTAGTGTATCACGTTCGCCAAAACCTTGGTTGGGAGTCATTCCAGAAACCCGTAAAATCTCTATACAAAATAACAGATAAATCAAATGCGGATATAAGCCTCTACAACCAGAAATAAGAACTTTTCAAAAAAAAAATAAAGAAAATATATGACTAAAGCAGGAAGGAATAGAAAACAACATGCAGTCATCGACTCAAAAAGGAGGAGAGATGAGGAACAAGGTAAGGCGTAGAAGTGCTAATATGGAAAGAGGAAGAGATGAAGATTAACGAAAGGCAACATCAGAAAATAAATGAAAAACAGTATTTAATTTCAATTGAGAAACATAAAGAAACGGACAGTGATGCATAACCTACTATCTGGTTCACCTAATGTAGGATGCCATACCTTATTTCTCATACCAATGGGAGATTACCAAGTTCATGACCTTTTTTTCTACCAAGGAGAAACGAGGCCAAATTCTTGTTTTCAACAACCTATTTTGGGTCAGCCCAGCCCAGCACAGTCTGAAATCCTTATATGGCCGATGATTTATTAATGAAGATATGCCACAATATCTTTCCAGTCGGCAAGGGCCATTAAATAATCAAAGCGTTGAAAACCAAAACCCAAAAGTTGTGTTACATGGACTCTCTTATATGTTTAAGTTGGACACTCAACAATTGGTAAGGATAAGGATACATGTCTGACATCATGGCTAGACCCACACCAAATCATATGTAGTGATTTGACATGTGATTTGAATTTACAGTCACATTACGCTTAGTACTCACGTAGAATGCATGAACTGCTCCGTGGAGCCTTGTAAATGTCATTTATCCAAGAAAATAAAGAAAAATATTCAGCAGTATAAAGTTTTTCCATTTTCCAACATCCAAGGTATAGGAACACTTCACACATCCGCACCTGACAGCTTACCCAAGTCCATGCGAACTGCAGGCCAATAGAATTCGAGCCCAAAGTGATACATGTTACATCGTCCTCTTGCTCAACATTGAAACTTACAGACCAATAATTTTTGAACGAACCCCAAATCTATTTGACGTTAACATTCCAAAAGAAATATCAAATCTCGACATTGCCATTGAGTCAGTCATAAAACTAAAGACGATATGAACGGCTGTTAAGTAGTCACATGTCCATTCCTTGTCCGTCATTCGAAATCAATGGAAAACTGGGGCATGCTTTGATTGGACAGTCATATATACCAAAGAAGCAGTCCAGTATATCCGTCCAAAGAACCTAGGAACCAAAGCATCCCCATGTGAAGCACGCATATAGATCGTGCTTTCCATCAATATGCTACGGTTACCACATTTTCCTGGTATAACATATATACCCCTTAATTTGATACAGTAAAATTGTTCAAGACATTGAAACAAAATGTGGTTGTGGATATGCCAGTTATTGTGGATATGCCATACGTCAGATAGTAAACAAAGTATGGTAAGAAAATAAGGTCACCACACCATACACTATTGGTTTGCATAGCAGCAATGAAACAACTTTCAAATTTTACACAATTTATTGGATCCAGTGGGGCTACTACCCCTGACCTTCAGCATCCATTTTCAGCAAATACATTGATTACCTCATTATGCCCACGGTGGTCATTTTGGTACTTCATCAATATCTCCCACTAGGCTTTTAGTAATCACATAGCTGACTCCCATTATACATCTAGCTAATTAAGTACCCCAGATACTACAGCAAAACCGCAAAAGTATGTTCAATTGGAAGTTCAAACTTCACAGAGAAAGCAAAAAAGTCAAATCAGATGTGCATCCAATTGAGCCAATGCTCTACACACAAATCTTTGATGTATAAACCATGTTCATGAAGTTAAAACCAATCCAGTGGGATCTAAGTTGTCTAAGTTGTACTTTGGCACACAATCAAAGACAGTACAGTACCCAGTAATGCAGTGTAAAACCAATACAGATACAGAAAACCTAGATCCAAAACTCAGAAAAACGATGATACCCAGATAAGGGGGGAATCAAAAAACTAACCTTGGTTCAAGAGTCTGCTACATATGGGAAGTACCTGCACGAAGGGGGCAATCTTTTGATGCTCAACCAACAGCTCCGAAAAGTAGTGATTACTACACACCATATGCAAAAAAAAAAAAAAAAGGAATGGGACCCACATCGATCGTGACCACGAAACCATTGAAATCTCAGAGTAATCGAAAAGCAGAACCAGAATAGAGAACGATAGAATCGAACAGAGAGATGAAAAGATACCTGTCAAGAACATCGGGGGTGCTTCTAATCTGTGGAGAAACAGCTCTAGCTGGCGAGAAGTTGTGATTGTAGTGACCTGACATCACTCAAATGGGTTGAAGGGTTTAGTCGCAGAGAGAGAGAGAGAGAGAGAGAGAGAGAGCGCGAGCGAGCAAACAGAAGAACAAAGGATTTGAACAAATAGAAGGGTTGCTTCGTATAAGTTCAGTGAATTATGTATAGGGTTAGTACACAAGAAAGGAGGGTATTTTTAACAAAATCATTTACTCCCTCTTTTCGGTAATTTAAAATTTAAATACACTATTCTTCTATATATACATACATGTTTTATCGAAAATGATATACGTACCGACCGTGTGTAGGGAAATCGTACCGACCGGCCGATCCGAGCGGTCCAAAAATTCTATAAAAAAAAACCGAGGGGGCTCATCGGTTTTTAGATCAAGCACCTTATACACATCGGATGTTGTTGATTCCTACGTGAGTCCCCTCGATTTTTTTTTTAAAGAATTTTTGGACGGCTCGAATCAGCCGTCCGGTGGCCGGAGATGACCCGACGCGGCCGGTCGGTACGATTTCCCTACAAATCTCGTCGGTACCCATAGCATGACTCATGTTTTATAGTCTATGTCCTTTTTGAGTCATCATTTTAGAAAGATTTAATGAAATTTTCTTTTGGCCTTATTATTTTTTTGACGCAGATTATTTGTTATTTTAAATAGATGTTTTTTTTAAAATATTTAGTGCTTGATAATGATGAGTTGAATATATGAGACGGTGACAATGCCTTTTATGGGAAAAATATTATTATGCCAATTTTTTATACCAAACAATAACTCATCTGTATAATAGCGCCAGGTAATAGTGAAAATGAAGTGATGTGGTGAATACATCATGGGTCATTATTGGAATTTCTAAATTTTCAATGGCTACAATTGTCATTATTAAACTCTCGTAGCTCAAGAAATGCACGAACCACTTAATTATTTTATTCGTATCAATCAACTTATTGCAATGATCTAAACCCGACGACGATGAATCAATAAGTTTTATTCCTTTATACTCCAATGGCATTACAGCTTGCGTTTTAGTACAAAAAATAGCAACTAGCAAATTTATAAGTGTTTTATGCACTCCAATGGGTGTACTCCTTATTTAGTGTGTTAGTTTTACCTTGTGTTAGGTTGTTTGATAGTTTGACCATATAATGAACAAACAATGATCAGTTCATATATTTAAATTTAAGTTCAACCCCTTAGAATGACTAATAGCTTGTTCGTTTTGGATTTTGGATTTTGGATTTTGAGTGGAGAGAAATGAGAGTAATGATTGAGAAAAATTTTATTAGGAACCGTGAGAAACCATAATTTTAAATACCAAAACGAACAATGTTTAAATGGCCCATCTTTTCTTTTTAACATTAGTTTTAAGGGGTTTTGGAACTTGTTAAAAAATACAAAATAGTACTTATAGTACGACGGACATAGGATTTTCAGGTGATGGGCGAACATTAAAAGGAATTGTAACACATTAAAGGTGGTTATATTAACTTTGCCTAAATTGTAAAAACACTACAAAAACTAGTATTGCATATACATTTACTCAAAGTATTTCTCAAAATAACATTTTTTTTTTAAATTTAGTTGGGCAAGTGTTTGATTGTTAAAAATGATGTTAGATGGACAAACATAAATGATTGTAATTATTGAGAGATAAACTATATAATTCCATGAGATATTTAAAAATTGAATAAGGCAGTCGCTCGGGCTCATCCGCTCTTCGATCTGTCCTTGAGTAAACCCATTGGAGTATTTATCTATACAACAAAATGTAAATTACTAACAATCCTTTTAAAACAATTGTAGGGAACCTACTTTCATGCTAAACATTCTAATGTACATTTTATTTTTTTAACTGTATTGTATTTTACTGTACATTCTAGTACACAAATTTAGAGAGAATCCATTGAAAATATATTTTACTCTTCATGTTTTAGGTATACAAGCATAACATTATAAGACGTGTTGCTTTTTAATCGTCACACTGTTAAGTATTTTTTGTTGGTTTTATAGTTTATATGATTATGATGGTATTAAAAAATATTGTGCTTTTTTTTGGTTGAATTAGGCAAGTTATTCACTCGTCATATTGTCACGTGTATGTTTTTTTTTTCATTCTTTAAAATATTTTAACTCGGCACATTAATTTTGTTATGGTTTCAAGTATGTTGAGTTAGTGTCTAACATACATGAAACACTTACTTTAACATGATTTAAAACAAATCCGAAATGACACAATTCCAATACAAATACTAATTGTCTTACTAGGTGAGCTATGGTCATGTGCTTCGCACGTTGTCTCAGGCTTGTTAAATTTGGTTGGAACTTAGATATAATTGTCTTACTAATGACAGTAGGACAGATGGTCATATATAACCTTAAATATGCAGGCATTTACAGAAGTTAAATAGATGTTTCTTACCCAAATGGTGCATGGGAAATATGCAATGTTATCGTGGTTAGGATTATCTTTATCCAGCTGGATCGTTAACATACGAGTGACACCGTCAATCATCTGCATAAGAACAGAATCGACTAATACGTACACATATAACTATATGTACTTGCAGCATGATATAAGATAGGATTGTCTTACCCAGTTTGAGACGTCCCCTCCTTGCAAGAGTTTCATTATGTCTTCCAGGGGTACACTTCTCTCGTCACATTATTGGTCCAGACAGTACAACTGTTTGTGTCATAGGGAAGAATTAGGAGATGGAATCGTTTATGCAAATCTTACATTATGTGAGACATTATACGATCATATTTATGGTCAAAAATCAGAAAATACAACATAATATGTACGCTTCTATTAAAACATATATGGTCAAAATCATCACATATACATTATAAGTGAATAAATCAACCTCTCTTGTTATGTTGTTGGTCCAAACAGTGGTAATGTGTTTGTCAAATGGAAGCACCAGTTAATGTAATGCAATTTTTTCATAAGAGGTTATATGAGTGTGGTATATTTACTTACCTCATATATGTGTCAGTGCAGTCAACAATTTGGTGCAATAGGTTCACATCGTTATTCGGGAGCAAGTGAATCAACGGTGCTTGACTAGGATTCCACTTTTGTTTTGATTTATTCTTTTCCCTCTTTTTCAAATCATTGTAGACATAACCGTCTAACCGCTTCGCCACTCTGGTGAAAGTTTTTTTCACTCCTCTGGTCAGCGACGATGAGTCCACTTTTACTTTGTTTTTTCTCCTCTTCCCTTTCGGTGTCTCGCATTCTAGTATAGTCGTGTATGCTTCAACAATCATACTGTCCACTTTTGCATCTGGCACCATTATGTGCTCTGGCCCACCCTCATCTTGGACAATTTCACCCCCCCTCCCCCCCTCTTCTTCTTCTTCTTCTTCTTGTTCTTCTTCTCCTTCTTCTGCATCTTCATAATCTTCTTCTTCTTCGTCCACATTTTCTATTTCTTATTTCTCTCCCCCGGCATCCTCTTCTGTAGCCTTTGATTCCTTCTTGCCTACATCTTCACCTGTCTGTTTTTTTTAAAAAAACACAACAATTATAATTGTAAACTTATTACCTACAAAGGAAGATAAAATAGCATGCATACATCTTCACCTGGTACGTTTGTGTTATAGAATGTGTCACAAAATCATCAATGATATCTCCGGCCACTTCCAGTTTTTCTTCGACAATGTCTTTCTCTATGAGCATGCCACCAATCTCTGTCTGTAAAGTCACGTTTTTGTGCTCTAGGTGGTCTTTATCAAATTGTGCAAAAATGCCTTCAAATCCGAAATCAGGTGTCGTAGTTGGTGGATGCTTTGCAATCCTTCTCCTCAAATCAGAAATTGTGGCATCTTTCTCCTTGTTTTCCCTCCGAAGCTCAGAAATTATCTGGTCCTTTTCCGTACTATCTTCAGTCAACTTTCTGATTCTACCTTGGAGGATTACCACTTCATCTTGCTCGCTATCCGTCTCCTCATCACTTGTATCGTCCATGACCTCATCGCCCTACGTGTCAACTACCGTCTTCAACTTAGGAGCCTTCCCATCAGCCTCGCGTTCGGGGACCATGGAAAACCTGTACAACTCTTTTTTCTTGTCGTTTGGCTCCAACTCTGAGGATAATACCTTCAAAAAAATACAATAAACAATGATTACTATAACTCCCATGTAGCACCAAAACTGTTTTGTAATGGATATAACAACTATGTTCCATAAAAAAACATATAACCCTATATAATGTTTACTGACTGCGAATCGAGAGGGTCCAAGTTGTTTGTACACAATGCCTTGCTTAGGTCACCAAGCCTCCACTTGATGAACCTTGGTATGTTTTGTGGATCTCCTTGTTTAATTAAACACACATGCTCACAAAGCTAATACTGTTTTCAAATGTAGGCACAAATTAGTTTACAACATACCAAAAAATAGGAAAAAACTAGAAAGATTATAAAGAGGGAAGTCATTGTTACCATAAGTCCCATTACGCATCCTCCGACTTTTGTTGGTTTCGAAGAAGCCCTTTCGTTTAGTTCACGGATGACCTCTACAGTGATGAAGGTTGACCAATTGTAGGAGGTGCTGTTATCCAAAGATTCAACGAACTCCAAGTAACCCCAACTCACTCTAGCTTGTGTGTTTGGAAAAAACAGTGTCCCTATTAACAAAAGGCAGAGGACACGCGCCAAGTCCTTCACATCCTCCAAAGTGGTACCTTTAACAGCCTTGGCAAAGAAATTCCTTAGTAACGGAATGGTCAATATCCTTTGGCCTTTAGGACCAGGGCAAAGTCGATCCGCGAAGTTTGAATTTGGGACCCTTGGAGTTGGATTTAGAACAATCCTTGTAGGACCAGATTGTATCCCAAATATAGGTGTAACCTCTTTGGCCGTTATTTTCACAGACTTGCCACCCAATTTGAATCTCCCACCCATCCCTTCATATTGCTTTACCAACTTTAAAACGTCAGTATTGCTCTTCCTTACGTAGGCCTCATCCAGATTTGCTTCGACAATACCCAACAGAAGCTCCGCAAATGGTGTTTTCTTGATCTTTTGTATTTGAACTGGTGTGAATTCCCTGTTAGGAATAGTCTTTATCAGTTTTACCACAGTTATTAAATTTGACCTACATAAAATAAAGACATTGATATTTAAACATATATGTCACTAACAATGTCGTGGTATGGAGTTAATATGGAACATATAACATTTATATGATTTTGCAATACAATTTAAATGATACAGAATATCATATATAACCATATATAGTTCAGGTCATACCAACATATATAACCTTTCACAAGTCAGTAGATCATATATAACATTATATCAAAAAATTCACATACATGTAACCATGTGTCATTACCTATACTAAATGGCTCTCATTAAATTATGGGGTTTATTAGACATCTCGGGTTCCACTTTTTCTTGTTTTCCTTTGTCTTTCTTGCCCTTGACCCCTTTACTTGTCTGCCCTTTCTTCCCCTTTCCCTTTTCTTCTTCATTCCCCTCTTCTTCATCACACTCATCTTCTTCTTCATCCCCTTTTCCCTTTCTGTTCACCTTTGGTTTTCTTATCAAACGTTTGTCCTTGGCGATTTGAGACCTTGTTATTCTTTCAAAACCTTCGTCCTCCTTCTCTTCTTGCTCTTCTTTTGGTAGTTCTTTTTCTTTCTTTTTGTTGACCTTTCATTTGTCGATCTTTTTTTCTTCAATGTCCTTACCCCTTTGCATTTTCTACACTGTCTCAGAAGATCGTGTCATTCTCTTTGTCGGGGTTTCCAGATCTATAACTCCTTCATCTTCCTTATTTGGCCTTTTCCTCTTTCTCTAAATAACCGTTTCGAACTCCGGTTTTTTTCCATGGTGTTTGATCTTGATTTTAATTGGGTTCACTTTCTTTGTAGGGGTCACCTTCTTTAAGGGGGTTTGGGAGGAAGTCTGGACAGTTGCTTCTTCCGCAACTACTTCTGATCCTTTCCTCTTCACTGCGGGCACCTTTTTCCGAGGGGGGGGGGGGGGGGGGGGGAAGATTGGAAGACTTGACTACCTTGGACTTATGCTCACTGTCTTCCTTTTTCCTTGGGGTTGGGGAACTCTGGACAGTTGGTTCTTCAGCGGCTACTTCTGATCCTTTACTCTTCTTTGCGGGCACATTTTTTCCGAGGGGTGGGGGAGGCAAACTTGACGACCTTGGACTTATGCTCACTGTCTTCAATATTTATGACAGTCGATTCTACTGTCTGCTTCCTGGGTGATTTCTTCTGCCTTATCTGTTTTGGAGGGGCAATCATTGTTAATGGCCGAGCATTTGCTGCATACGCCACAAGTACCAACTCTTTTCCTGTTCTTTTTGGATTTGTCATTTCTGCACATATAATGAAAAAGTTTAACATATGGAAACATATAGCTTTATATGTTTGAAAAGGATCCAAGATGCTGATATTACCATATATGTTTCATGATATCAGCAGACAAACGAAAACCTAAACGTTATATAACCTAAATGTTATATGTCTCATGATACACCATACCACCAAAATCACATGTAATCATATATGTAAGAAATGATGGCCCGATACAGGGTACAATATTGGATATATAACCATATGTGTCTCATATAAAGAGGAAAAATCATAACTAAGTATGTTCACAGAATATATATAATTGATCTGAATATATAACCAAGTATGTTCACAGAACAAAATGACAAGCTGAACAAACCCTAAACGTTATATGTTATCTTATTTCAGATTTACAAACCACGTACAATCAGATATAACATTTTGCATATAACCATATCTAAGCAGTCTTACTGACAAACAGAATACCAAACATTGATACCTTAATTGAGTCAGTCAAGATCAAATCTATTTATCAAACATATATCAAACAGTTAAACAGATGCAAACATACATCATTATATGTTATGTTATTTGGGATTTACATAACTCAAATAATCAGATATAACCATATGTTAACGTATAACATATTTCTTCATATAACCATATATTCAAACCATTCCCAATGGATGATAGTCCACATATACCCAGATTTTCGCATACAATTCACGTTTGCAACATATAACCCAATATTCGTATATAACCATCATTACATGACCATGTTTGTTCGACAAGAAAAACCCTAACTTGACCAAACCCTAACCTAGCAAATATATATAACCATATATACCTAAGTTCACATGTAATTGGCTAAGAAACATATTTGTCAAACGAACAACGTGGAGAAAAGGAGAGAGAGAGAAAGGGGAGAGCAACAACGTGTAGAAGAGGAAAGAGAGAGAGAGATGATCGAACCGTACCTTGGGCTAGGTCGACGATCGACGACGAAGGAAATCTGAGACGTGGGTTGATCTCTGCTTTTCCTCCGTTGATCTCGTTGTTGGAGTGACTCACGTTGTTGGAGTAACGACGACAATCAATCAAGTGCTTGATGACGGCGACCGAGACGACGCCGGTGTTTGAGTGCTTAAGGACGGCGATGGCGATCGAGTGCTTCACGCCGATCGAGTGCTTGAAGACGAATCGATTGGCTAGGGTTGGGAACTGGGCCGTTTCTTCTGAAAAGGGATGAAATGGATGAAAATGGAAGAGGGGGGGCGCGGGGGGGGGGGGGGGGGTG
>JAOTQK010000019.1:13574081-13594685 GCA_025642025.1 Rhododendron ferrugineum
AACCAAGAGTTATGCGCGTGAGCGTGGCAAAAATGAGCGAGATAAGCCCGATTATTCACACTATTACGGGCTTATCAGCTGGTTTCATATGTCACGTGGAGTTGCCACTGCAAGTTGGCCACCACAATAGAGCAAGTTGTAAAGAGGCGCCATTGACACACTGAAGATATTCATTTACCATTCTTTTTTAGCCATTGACGCATTGAGGACGGCTATTATCTTGTTTTCCATAGCATGATATGAGGATTTTTCATTCTTTTTTAGCTAGTAGGTGCATGTTATTGTGTCTTTGTTGGATATGGAGTATTTTCTGCATATAACTATTGATACTGAGAATCATAAAGTCTCTCTAGTTGCTTGAGATGTGTTTTAGCAGTTGGTGTTACTGGGATTTTTTTGGATATTGAGAATTTTTTGACTGAGTATAACTTTTGATACTGAGAATTACTTTAGTTTAATATATTTTCTGTACTTGGTTGAAGAAGTGTGATGCATGTGTGTGTTGTGGAATGAGAATACTGATGCTCCTAAGGATTTTCTCAAAACTGATACTGCTGGGAATGTTTTGTCTTGTTTCATAAGTATTGAACTCTGTTATTATTATTATTATTATTATTATTTTATTTTATTTTTTGTGTGTGTCTGGGATGCCTCTATTTAGGAATGTTAATCCAGATTAGGAGCAAGTATGTGACTTGGTTAAAATTAGGAGGCTTTCTGGATCAAAGCAAGTATGTGACTAAAGTTAAACTAATTTGAACTCTGTATAGTGGCTAAGATTTCAGGATTTTCAATGTTCGCAGATTTTAATAGGAAATGCTTGCAGTATGTACTTATACTGCACATTGTCATGCCCGAGATTTTCCCTTTCCACGCGGGAGGTTGGGAGAAGTGACCCAAGTTTATTGGATGCGACGTAGTTTTGAGGAAGAGTTTTGTGTTTTATAAAAGAGGGGTTTTGCAGTTGTGACTGTAGATTATTTTTGAGAAAATTTCTTTTATATTTCTTCGATTTTGATCAAATATTCATTTTGGTCATTCACCTTTCAATTTCGGCATAAAAATACTTCGACTTTCTAATTTTTTTAAATGTCATCCTTTAGGGATATATACATATGTACATGAAAAATAGGGTGTTTGGATCAAGCACCCTACACACATCGGATGCCGTTGATTCCCGTGTTAGGCCCCCTCGTTTTTTTTTATAGAATTTTTGGACGGCTCGGATCGGCCGTCCGATGGCCGAAGACGGCCTGGCGCAGCTGTCGGTCCCTATAGCAGGACTCAAGGAAAACGGATTCCTTCTAAAGGATGACATTGAAAAAAATTGGAAAGTTGAAGTATTTTTATGCCGAAATTGAAAGGTGAAAGGACAAAAATGAATTTTTGATCAAAGTTGAAGGGATATAAAAGAAAATTTTCTATTATTTTTATAAAATAACTCGGGGTCGCCAACAGACAGGTGTGCCGGGTCATCCCTTGGATTATCCTTTCGAATAATTCAAGTGTTTTGAAAGTGTTTCCACGAGTTCGAAAACCCGGTTTTTGAAAGAGTGACTCTGTTTTGTGGTCTGTGAAGTTAGAAATGAAAGGATTCGATAATTTACTATTACGAGTGGGAAAGATGTTAGGCACTCCACATTCTCCTTTTGTTTTGGTTTTCCTATGTTCCATTTCCATAATGCGACTTGATAGTCTGTTGGGGTTTTTTTTTGGCCTTTCTCGAATCCGATTTGATAATATTTCGTGTTGTTGATTTTCTCAATGAGAAATACACTATTCCAATCACAAAAGCGGCTTAGAAAATGCCAAAAACAAAAACCTCAATAGGACCATGTATGGAATCGAAGAGCCCCACCCGACTAAAGAAGACAATAGACCGATAACGAAATTCAAACAGAAACTAGGGGGTGTCGCATGCCTAGAGCCCTTGACCACATGAGAACCTAACCAAATGGAAATACGGAGTAACCCATCGTCATCTTGCCCTATTTTCTCCATATGCTCGCTGCATACAAAATTATCAAATCAAACAAAGAGGACGTCAAGTGAGTCACCCCATTATTTTCATTGAAATTTTTTGGATTGGAATTTGAAAAGTGTTTTGAAAAATAGTAGAGGTAATAAGTGGAGAGAGATAGAGAGAGAAATGTTGAAAGTATGGAGAATCTAGGGAGAATTTTTTGAAAAATTCTTTTTGAATTGTAAAGAGAACAAAGCATTTAGTTTTTCAAAAAATTTACATGCACCTCACCCCCTCCAAGCTTGGTCTTTTATATAAAAGGAAAAAACCAAGCTCGAAAAAAAGTAAATTAAAAATCAAAAAAAAGAAGAAAAGAAGAAAAGAAGAACAAACAAACAGAGAATAGCTGGGTGGGGAATATATCTCTTCACATAGCAACAAAAAAAATAATGACACGGCGCCCATGGCTGCCGATACAATTCAGAGTCAAATCTGATGCTGCTAAGGGCTGGATCAGTATATGTAAGTATACACATATAACTGCATATACACGGGGACTTCAAATCGAGAAGCGTTTCGAGGATCCGAACATCTGGTCAAGCAAGATCACGAGGGCCATGGCGACGGCGGCGTCCATCTCCGGCTGCACGACGAGGCGGAACACGTCGACGCCGAAAGCCACGCCACCGACCCCGGGCTCCTTCCGCTTGATCTCCGCCACTTGCCGCCTGTCGCCGTCGTACACGGCGCAGCTCCTCTGAGGGTATGAGCCCTGTATGTCGTATAAGGGGCTCTTCGGTGAGGACACGGGACTTGATCCCTTGCCGCTGCTGCTGGCGCAACCTGAGGTCACGTGAGCTAAGGATTTCGAGCTGAGGCGGTTCACCTGCTTCCGAACGGAGAGAATTGGATTCATGGTCGTTTCTCCGTCGTAGATAAGCCAGTTGTCCGATAGGCTCAGCCTCTGTTTATGAAAAAATTACGAAAGTCATTAGAGAAGAGCATATCAAACGCGTGCTCATAAGATCCAATTCCACGAATGTCAAAATTCCAAACCTTGAGGCCAACAGACTGTTGGATTTGCCTAGTTATTAACTTCATAGCTTAAAATTAGTCGAAGCGCACGCGAACCGACATATGGTTATGAAAAAATCGATTCTACAACAGAGATATATGCAGACACGAACTGTATAAGTACCTTGCGGCGGATGGTGAGGAGGGATTTGCCGGAGGCGTCCATGAGACTGATCTCACCCTTGCTTCCACTGCAGTAGGTGTCAACGCGGAAGACCAAATTGCCCTTGGCGTCAAACACCGTGAACCCATTGCAATTGAAAAGCAACGATTTCTTCCACACAGTCAGGACCACAGGGTTCCCATCCGAACTCGGACACGAGTTGATCAGTTTCTCAAAGGAAGCAGCGGCGGCAATACCAGTTGTATTTGCCCTTGGGTATACCTTTGTCATACCCGAAAATTGCCGGACTTTAAAGACTGCTGCAGCACGAATTGATCAACTACAATCGTGACCAACTTATAGAGAGAGAGAGAGAGAGAGAGCGGGGGAGGTTAAGGTGTTTTCTATGTGGTTTCTGTGAATTTGTGCTGGGGAGAGAGAGATGAGGATAGGGGAGTCCTACGCAAAGGTCACGATATATATAGGTCTACATACAGAGAAGGCCGAGGGGTCTTTATGGCGCATGATAGTAAAAGTCTACTTTAGGTGCGCCACTTTGAGTTTGAGATGACGTTTGACTCGTTTAACATAACAGTGGGACGGAAAGCAAAACAAAAAAAGAATCGGGCGCCCGATCTCCTGCGATCAACACGACAGATGGCGACAGGGAGAATTATTCAGTGCTCTTGGAGTCCTTTCCGTCGAATAATATTGGTGAAGGAATATGTAACGTTATCTTCCATCATGTGCCATAAAATAGTAGGATGCGTCGCGATTTAATTTGCTTGACAATCGAAGTAGTTCATCATGTGCCATAAAATATAGGTGTGGTGTATTCATCATCAATGTAATCAATTAAGTTGATGGGGTATAAGTAAAAACTTGATTGAACCAATATGGTCATACATCCATTACCCATTATTTTCTCTTTGATTTTAGGTGAATACTAATGTTTGATCAATTTAATATCTTTATCAAAGAAGAAATAGAGTACTGTAGACTTTCTATATAACAAAAAAAAAAAAATGAATAAATTAGGGTTAAAAAATAATTTTGAATATAATACATGACATTTTTTCAAATTGTTGCAATGGCGACCGTTGCCACTTGTTCCCTATTGGCTCCATCCTTAATTTTTGATCATGTGAAATTTACATGAGAAATTCTCATATGAAAAAAGCACCTAACATAGCGGAGGGCAAAGAGGGAGTCATGGGGAGTAATTATTCAGCATTATCGGAATACCATGTGATGTTGTCTCCGTAGTACTCTCAACTATTTACAAGCAACAAATTATCTAGTAGGGAGATTAACATTCATTTTTGTTGGGTGGTTGGGAGACAATGAGCACACATTATTTGGCGATGATCTTTTATTTGCGGAGAGTAACTAGCACATGTCAATGCCACATGGTATTCCAAGAGTACCCAATAATTGGCCAAGTTTGGGCCAGCACTCTCATAAAGTTGAGTAATCTCTTCTTTTCTTCCAATGTACCCTTGTCGATTTATCTATCTATATATATATACTAGCACATGTCAATGCCACATGGTATTCCACATGGTTTTTGTCGATTTTCTGTTGGGTTCTCTGATCATGTCTAGCGGCGTGGGCTTCTATGAGTTGGATGCTGCGGCTGGTGTGGCTCCCACCATGGTCGTTGTTGGACGGCCCGGTATTCGTCTAACTGCAAGGTGTAGCTTCCGCGGCAGTGTTGGTATGCTTAGGTTCCGGTTTCTATCTTCGAAGGGGTGGCCAGTGGTGGCATGGAGGAGTTCGGTGGTGGTTGACCAGCGGTTGAGGGTGTTTTTGTCTATTTGGGGGCAGCGGTATTGGTTTTTTTTTTTTTATAGGCCTTTTAGATGTCTGAGCTGTATCTGTGTTTTATCTGGGCACTATAGGACTTCAGGTGGTGTTATGGGCTTTGTCCTTTTGGCTATATCTTCTAACTTTTGGTTGGAATCTCTTCTCCTTTTCCCTAATAAATTGTTACTTTTGCCGATAAAAAAAAAATCTGACTTGTTTCATATGTTTGGTACCTGTAATAAAATTCATTGGTTCAGTTGAGAAGGTGAATAGATGGAGTTTTGGTGGTGGGGTGAAAAAATTTAAGTTGTAATAACTATAATGATACAAGAAAGTACGGGTGAGCAAAAAATCCATCAAACCGCGAATCCAGTCCAAACTGATTCAAACTGAAAGATTTGGTTCGGTTTTTAAATAGTATGGTTTGGTTATGGTTTAAAAAAATTAGAAACTTCGTTATATGATTTGGTTTGTGGATTCACGTTCACAGTTATAGTTCCAAACCGATCCGAACTGTATAATGAATACATACATACATACATATATTTATTTTTGTAGTTACATATAAATAATATAATTATAATTCACCAAATAAATATGGGCAAATTGGTTGCTACCATGCTGCTACTACTGCCATTTTGCTGCCTCATTTCAATTCAATAGTTTTAGGAATTTTCTTTGACTTTTTATTTGGTTAAACTATCTTAAGATATTTAATAGTTGGTATTCTTAGTTGATTCATTTTAGTGACTTATCAATTTTTCATTTCCTTAGTTTAAGACTTGAGGCAATTGTTGGTATCCTACTCTTACTTTTTTTTTTTGTCATTCGTTAATCTTAATCTACTCTATCTTAGGGGACTTGGGGAGGGAAATGGGTGATGTTAGTGTGTTTTGGTAATTTGAATGGAATTGATTTTAATATAAGTTTTCTTCTAATTTATCTTTGTAATTTTAGGTACTTTGATATTTTTGAAGATGATAGCTTAGTTCAAAGCAAACAGTGGTTTAAAACCGAAACCGAACCGTATTTAATGGTTTGGATTGATTTGGTTCTAAGCTTTTTGTGGGTTGGTTTGGTTCTTCAAATTCATATTCCGTAAGTATTGATTTGGTTATTGGTTTACTATAAAACCAAACCAATTCGGACCATGCTCACCACTACAAGGAAGAAGAAGACAAAACAAAAAAATGAATTACATACAGGTCAATAAAAGGTAGCCAACGGATCAAAAATAAAATAAAAGGTAGCCTACCCTATCTTTACTTTGAAGGGAAATAAAATAATTACTAGTAATCATCAGATTTAGTGAAAATAACAAGTGAAGATCTCGTGGCTGAGAACCAATTTCCGGTGGGAAGGATAGGACACGTGCCACCACCCAATTGATATTTTACAACTAAGAGGAGGGAAAAATAGAGAAAATTCATTTTTATAATTACATCGTCAGATAGCTATCATCTGATACCTCTCATTGGTCTGGGGCGGTTTGTGGGAGAGATAATTTATATTTTCATATTCATGTTTGATTGGTGGTGGGATATACTTAAGAGAAGAGGCAGCTGTGTATTTTTTTCTACCGAAAATTAATTTACTAAGTACTTATTTTAATGCATTTAGATAAGGCCATATATCTAATGCATGTAGATAATATACTAAATTAATTACTCATTTGCCCTAATTTGTCATTAGAAAGTTACACTTGTTTCTGCTTCTCTATAGTCAACTCTCTGCTTGGATGGATCCATGTAAATTTCAAACTAACGAACGTAGAGTTTGGTTTAATAAAAAATGTAAGAGGTTCAACGATTTAAAGTTCCCGAAAGTACTTTAGTAAAACATTTACTAGCTAGAGGTGGAAAAGAAGGTTTATCAAATTTAAATTCATCGGGATATAAAGCTCTCAAAATTGAACTACCCCGATTAAGTAATTAGCGTCAAATCACTTCATTTAATTTACAATCATTGTCCATGCAAATGCATCGCGGTTGTTAACCCCGTACCTTTGCAGCTTTGCTTCGAAATTGTATTTTGCGGTAAAAGACATTGGAAAAATACTATGTAGAAAAAAACATATACACACATGCGCATATACTTATTTTTTTTATTTTCTGATCGGCCACACATAGTACTCATATTGCGTATAACTATATTATACATGCGTATGGACCGTATTTCCTCCCCAATGTGTTCTTGAGTATGTGTAGGCTTCGATTCATGAGTATGTGTAGGCTTCGATCCTATCCAATGTGAGTGTGTGCTGTACTGGTTTGTGCACTTCTATGTTTCCCTTGTATAACTGCAGACATGCAATGTGACTGGTCTAGAGAGCAAGATGGTGATGGATTAGGTCGTGTTATTAATTAAAGACAAGAGTACCGCATCAAAAATTCGCACATGAATAAGTTCATTACAAACAAGGCGACAACACCTTGTCCCTCATAACAAACTCCCTAAGAGAAATATAGGAGTATCAACAACGACCACAAGGTCTTCTTCTTGTTCAGCACCCATATATACGAGCAAGGTGGTCCACATAATGGTTGGCAGAACGATAAATATGACCAAGAGGGGTGTTGGCCAAAGCGACGCATGAGGTAGTGAGCAATTCATTTATGATGACACTTTGAGGATGACTTGCGGGCGGGTTTCCCTCGATCATTTATCAGCAGGTATAGCTGTGATTGAATCCGATTCCAATCTGGACATGCACCAACTTTTTCTCCAATATGATGTCCAAGCCTTTGTAGATAGCCCCCATATCTCAGCTTCCCAAACCGGAGTTGCAAGAGATGCTTTGCCACAGAAACCCATGGTTTGGGATAAATGTGGTTTGTGCGATGGAGAAATTTTCGTTTTAAAATTCAAATTTGATTGGTGGGAGTCCGGCTAGAGAAAGGGCACCTGTAATTTTTTTATAGTACTAGTAAAAAGTCATAAGAAGTACTTATTCTAATGGATCCAGATAAGGCACTTTTTATTAGTCTAATCCATGTGCTTTTTTTTTTTGTTTTGGGAACAATAATCCATGTACTTTTTTTTTTTTTGATGTTCAAAAGGGTGAGAGGGAGCGACCAGCGTTGCAACTCCCCTTGGGCGTGACCATAGGGGCTCCCTACCCGCCAATGGAATGTCCGGTTTGAGCCATAGCTACCGTCCGGAAGGACGGGCCGACACCACGGCACCACTTTGGTGCACAACTGGTGAAAAGTCCCCCCCTTTGGTCCGCAGACGGGTTTCGAGCACCTGCTGGGACTCAAACCTCTGCCTGCGTTAAGGGGAGTGGTGACCCTCACCAGCTGGGCTACCACCTCGGTGGTATAATCCATGTACTTAATCATACAGAAAGTCTAATGGTACAGCAGTTGTGTACAGACCCCGTTTGCGTCCGTCTCGGGTCCCGCAAAAAAGATTGGAGCCGCTCATTTTGTTCAAAATACTTCGTTTATGGTCCCTGTAAAAAAATACCTCAATCCGATATCGGGAAGGGTGTTTACAAATCATCCAACTTTACTTCAAAATTTATGCTAAATTTTTTAAGTAAAATTAGATGATTTGTAAACACCCTTCCCGATATCGGATTGAGGTGATTTTTTACAAGGACCATAAACGAAGTATTTTGAACAAAATGAGCGGCTCCGATCGTCTTTGCGGGATCCAATACGGGTGCAAACGGGATCTATACGCAGCTGCTGTATCTGTAGCAGCGTTCTTAATCATATTCTATTTTGTTGCTTCAAGTGAAAGCTATTGCTTCGCTTCGCCAATCCCCAGCCCTTTCTCATCTTTTCTTTTTATAAAGTCATTGGATTCATCACGTAGCTAGCCCTTTTTACCGAGTACGTACGACTTTTTTGGTTTGGAAGTTCAAGATGATTGGAAATTCGATTAGATTTCTGCAATTAAGAGAAGGATCCGGCTTCTTTGAAGTTGAACTGTAGAGAGATCTCTGCGATTTTATCGTACCCATTTATTTTTGTATTTAACGGTCCATATTTTAACAAAATTCTAACTGAATCGTTAAAAAATACTTTTAGACAGTTAGGATCCTGCGGACGACACTCTGCAGTCCAATAACAGACAGAAGATATTAAAAGCCAGATTCTTAAGAGAAAGTTCACGATTAGATAATTTTATTATGTATTACTATGGAGGAAAAACAAGGGCAAAAATTAGCATACTTGGAGCCCGTCTGGGCTAAATTAAAAGTGGGGTGTTTTTTGTTGTTGTTGTTGCTGTTTTTAGGAGTATTATCTTGTGATAATTTTGCGTTACTTTTTTTTTTGTAGTTAATCTCTATCTTGATTATATAAATGCAAACATTAAAATTTATGACTAGAAACTTGATGTACTCCCTGCATTCGTGCATAAATTTTTTTCCCCACCAAATTAAAAAACTAAATTAGTTCATCAAATTCTTGACAAAATATAATGCACAAAAATATTTTATTTGTGGATTTAAAAGTTGCACGTCTTCTCATAATTAACTAACTTAATTGTGGGATCAAATGTGTAGCACTTAATGCTTATCACTTCACTTGTAATTCACGTCCACCGAAACACGGCCTTATTGGTAGCCCTTGCCCAGAGTTGTTTAGCAAACGTTTTAAGGGAGGTTTTTGAGGCAATAAGTAAAAAGAGATAAATAAAAAGATAAAAGTAATAAATATATCGAGAAAAAATTAATTGAAAATCGTGGAGAGAGAGAGAGAGAGAGAGAGAGAGAGAGAGGAGTGGTTTTGAAAACCCGAACTAAACAAAACTCCAAGGGATCCGGGGTGTTGTAGTGCACCCCTGTATAGTGCATGTGTAGGGCGGTACACAGCCGTCGATCTCATCAATTAACGGTTCACATTAAAAATCAATTATGACCGGTAATAAATAATTTTTACCGGTCATAATTAAAAATCATATCTCAATCATTAATTATCAAGATCAATGATCTATATGCGCCCTACAAGGTGTTTTGTAAGGCCTTACACTACAAGATTTCCAAAGCCAACTCAAGTGGTTGCTTTTGATTCCACCAAAGAGAGAGGTGGGGTAACCCAGCTAGCGCTAGCCACACGGGTTTCACCAGTAGCAGGGGTAAAAGACCCCAAACCACCCCATGACCCACTAATACTAGATAGCTGCTGCCGACCATAATATGCTGATGCTCTCCTCCATCTTCTACCACCCAAATACCCAATACTATTCAACGGCTCAACCTGTCAACTGTCTATCAGACCACCCATGTGTACTCTATCAGTGCCCCCCAAGCAGAGTTCTAACATTCAGTGTCCGGCCACCACCACTTGGTATCTCAAACCTCTTCCTCACGCAACATTTATGGGGGGTCTAAGATTAAGTGCGTTGGTTCCACATGAATGAATAGTGAAAGAGACTTGTGATATCACGTTGTGGTGTCGCAAAAACACTAAATTACCTCTCTCTTATATAGGATGACCAATAGTGCGATGTGATTTCACGATCATGGACTTTTGAATGTTACACTTGAACCCTAAAGAATATATGGTATTTTAAATTACGCTCCGTTCAGTTATTGAAAATGTTGTGCGCGAAATGGATTTTAGGAAACGTGAAGTGAGGTGAAGAAAAAGAAAAAGAAAATGCACACACTTTTAACACTAAAAAGCAAAAAAAAAAAAGAGTGAATATTAAAAAGCGGAGTAATTAATCACTCCCCATAATTTATATCTTAAAAGTTTTGACAAACAAAAAACAATAACTACAAAAATACTACTAAGTCACTGTCCTTACCAAAAAATTAATTTAAGTCTAAATTATCATAACCACCCTCGAGGTTTTTGCAAATCACAGCCCCAGCCCCCTCACATTCGGGAAAAAAACAAAATAACTCTTGTTTTATAACAAATTACTTTCTTATCGCGATGTAGCCATTGAGAAATTCAATAGAATTTGTATGACTAACTTCAAATCATAAGTACAGTGCAACAACCCATCTTTTTTTAGCCTATGAATGGCTATTTTCACACTTTTGCAGCTTTTCACAAGCTACAAAAGACAGTGTGGTCCATTGTAATTAAGATTTAAGAATATGAGACATTTTTCCTCAAATGTCCTACAGAGTAAATCATGACAAGAGAGTATTTTGTTATGAGACAGGAGATGTTTGTAATTTTCCAAACATAAAAGGGACAAACTGCATGTAATATGTAGAAACCTCAGAGATGATTCTGGTAATTTGTCCTTAATTTAATCGAAACACCTGTTTAACGACCCGGTATCATCACCGGTAGTAGGTTAACAACGATTGGACCCAAGTACTATTATCTGATGGCTGCTGCTGCCGGCCATATCCTAAAATATGCCATATTCATCTAATACTACTAGCTCCTACTTACCTAATAACATCCCAAATGTTTTCTTGGTGGCTATTATCTATCGACAGGTTCTCCTTACTCATTCTCTCTCTCTCCAACAATTTTCCTTTAGTAAAAAAGTACAAGTAGTTTGCAGTTCAAAAAATGTACAAAGTAGTTTCCTTAGTGCATTAGCGCATGCATATATATATATATAGTATACATCGGTGGATTTCGTCGAGATTATATTACATGTATTGATCGATAGCCGTTTAATTGGCAGATCAATTTGGAAAAAAAAATTCAATGGTTGATATGATTAGACTCTAGGTTAGAACATTTATATATACAAAAATGAATGGTCGATAAGATTTAAAAATAAACTATAGGACAAATCTTTCATAATTATGATGTTATATATGAATGTTTGATTAGCTTTATTTTTTGTACACATGCATATGGTGTTCAACATGTTCTACAAACTAAACGGTTTAAATCACAATGAGTCTCTTTGGTAGGCAAAAAAAGAAATTTATTACCAAGACTCACTACATTCTCCATAATGCATTAGCCGGAAGAGAGGGGTTTTTTTTTTGTCATCTGATAGAAGAACCTATTTCTACCCTAACCCATCTTAACCGCTCACAATGAATATCAAACTCCTGTTTATAGAATTTGAATCCGCAATCTCACAGTACTTAGTTGTGCAGAACAACCGCTAGCTAGGCCAACTGCCCTGATTCCAAAGATATAGGGTATTAATGGATGGGTACCTTACGAATGTTACTTCACCTTTTTTTTTTTTTGAAAGGGAATATTAGTTCTGCACTTCGATTACAAAAAGGAGGAGAGGAAAAGTTGAAAAAGGCCCAGCCATGCAATTGTAGGACCCAAAACAAAAAATCTAATTTAATTCCACCATACAAATTTTGATTCCAATATTCCCAACAAATAAACATCACCTTTATCTTCCAAATTCCAGAACGGCACCTAGACTCGATCGAATTTATGCTCTTATAATTAGGCTCGTCAGTTTGATATGATGCCTAGTGGAAAAAAGTGTGGCGCCGGAGTATTGTGTTCTTTTTTAATGTTCTTTCTGTGGCTCAGAGAAACTCATTCCACCAAATACCATGCAAAAGGAAAACATAAGGCAGAGCAAAAGCAAATTAACACTTGTTCATTTGGTTCCATCTCAGAAATATTCTCTCCAAAATTTTCGACTGTTTCCTCATTTGTGTTTTTTTCGTTTTTTTTTTATCAAATTCACTACTTATTTTTTACTTTGTGGATGTATATAGCATACTTCTATTTGAAAAGTCAAAAAGTTAGTGACAATGTTAAAAAAATAACTAAAGACGAAAAAAGTACGTAAACCTGTAAACAATTTTTATCTCAACGCTGACAACCAAAAATATATGATATCTCAAAGCATATCTTTACGTAGTGCTTCTGTTTTCTGTTTAATTTTCCCCGATTACAAATGTTCTCGGATACTCCTATAGGATCTGTGAATAAAATAGTAGAAATTTAGGTTCCGTTTGTTTGTGCGTAAAATATTTTCCGGTAAAATGTTTTACCTATTTTTTGGTATTTGGTTGTGTAAAAAATGCGGAAAACATTTTACATGTAAAACATTTTTCATTACTTGGATGAAAATGACTTACCCTCAAATCTTCCGTAAGTTATTTTCCGAAACGAATCCGCTGCCTTCTACTGCAATTCTCACTGCTCAATTTTCTTGATCGTCGGTCTTGACTCACGTTCAATTCCAATTTTCTCAAATCTCTCCGCCGTTTTAAGCCCCCATGTCTCTCTACACTATTTTGTCCATTTTTCTAAAAGTATTTTTCAAGTGCCAACCAAACACAGAAAAATAAAAATTTAAAATTCGTTTTCTGAAAAAATATTTTACACGAACATCGAAACAAACGGAGCTTTAAGCAAAAATATTCTTCTACCGAACTTCGAGGTTCATCTTCAACCCAGGTACAATAATTAATTAATGCATAGTAGCTAGCGTATATTGACATTGAGTTTCGGCAGAATAAGGTTCGGTCAACTTGGCCACCATACATATGTGCGTGCGTAAGCTTGTATCAATGCATTTGTATGTGTATGAGCGCGCAAAGTGCATTAATTTGTATGTGCACGAGGGAGAGATCAGGGCCGGCCCTGGGCATAAGCCTACCAGGCGATTGCTTAGGGCCTCCCGTTTTGAGCCAAATAATAGGGCCCCAAAACGATAATATATAATAAATATTATATGTTTCAACAATTTTACAAGAAGGCTAATGTAGCTTGGTGGTAGGACTTGCGTGTATGGGGCATGGGATCTTGAGTTTGATCCTTGGTTGCTGCATCTTTATTGCAAAGTTTTGGAATCTGTACAACAAAAAAAGTTGCTGAAAACCAAGCTTTGGAGTTTCAAACTCACGAAACTTCGGAACTTAAAATCACTACAACAATTTGCCACTGAACCACAAGGCTAGGTAGTTATCTATATTGAACAACTAATAAATATAGTAAAAAATGAGAGGCCCGATTTTTAAATCCTGTCTAGGGCTTTGAAAATCTTAGGGCCGGACCTGAAAGAGAGCGCGCGTGCGCAAGTGAGTGTGTGTATCAATGCATTGGTATGTGTTTATGGGCGCAAGTAGAGACAACCTTTAATAGGCATCCTGTATGGAAAACTTATTTAGGTGTCCATCCTAATGAGTTTAAATACTTATGTTCTCATCCTTAAATTGGCTAAATGACCAATTTTGCCCTTATTTAATTTCTTCATTAATTAACTCTCTCTCTCTCCCTACAAATTTAATGTCTATCCAAATACATTCTCTCTCTCAAATCTAGGAGAATACATAGCCGGAGAAGTCTCACTTCTCTCGAACACGTACACATAATCTGGTAAGGTGTCCCCCATTACTCCCTCTTCCTCTCTGCTCTTTTCTCTCCCAATTCCCATACATTCCAACATGAATCAAAGCAACAATGCACCGAACAAAACAACTCCTCTTGACTCCATCACCACCACCACATGTGCACGCACGTTTCAAATCGAAGCCATGGATTTGTGTTTCGACGACCCACTCCCGTCCGACCACGTCCCACCCTGTTGGTCCCACTTCGCACCCACGGCGACCCACTAGTTCGAACCACTCCAGATCTGGGTTTCAAGTTGACAGCGGCGCATCCGGGTTATTAAAAAAAAAAAAGTCGACGGCGCCGTTCTAAAATAGTGTCATCGTAGTCATTGATCTTGGAGAAGAACCCGAAACGACACCGTCGTCATCAATTTTTCGTTTCATTGATATTTAGAAACGAGAGTAGACGACATCAAAACAGTCATGAATGGTCGAGGTTCTAAGGTTGAGTCATATCGCTTCCGTCCTCTTAATCGCCGCCGTTACCGGATTCCGTTGCCAGAATATCAGTTTTAGGTGTTATGTTTTTCGATTTTTGTCATGTTTGTGAATTGATAATGTTTTGTTCATCTACCTCGATTGAAACCTACACTTCACAAAACTTTTTATGTTTTCTGATTTTTTTCATGTTTTTTATTTAATCATGTTTTGTTCATCTACCTCGATCAAAACCTACACTTTCGTTTTTGTAAGAGTCGTGTTTTTTTTTTTAGATTTTTGGGGAATGAAAATATGAGAGAGAAGATTAGGAGAGAGAAAAAATTCAAAAGATTAGGTGAGAGAAATGTTTGAAAGAGGAGAGAGAATTGAGATAATTAGAAAAGATAAAAAAAGAGAGAGATTTGAAAAATTAGGAGAAAGAAAGGGTAGTTTAGGATTTAATTGAATTTGAGGATGAAAAGATAAGTATTTAAATGTATTAGGATGAGCACCTAAATAAGTAGGATAAAAAAGATGGCTAATTAAGTTCCGAGACCCTCTTTTCGCACCCCCACCCCCCGGGCCCTAGTACCTTTCCCCCCTTGCCCCTCATCCCCCTCCTTTTTCGGGGGGTTTTTTTTTTTACTTTCACTAGTTTTTTTTGTTTTACTTTTAAGAGTAAATAATTACTGTTTTATTTTTTTTACTTTTACTAGTTTTTTTTATACTTTTAAAATATTTTAATTACTGTTTTAGTATTTTTTTAACTTTTACTATTTTTTTGTTTGCTTTTAAAAGACTTTAATTACTGTTTTTTTTTAAACTTTTACTTAGTAGTTTTTTGTTTTACTTTTAAAAGACTTCTTACTATAATTTTAATTAATAAATGAATAATTAAAACATAACTTGTACTAATTTTAATTAATCAAACCAAACAAAACTTGTACTAATTTCGTCGAAGAGTGAAAATACATGAAAATTCAATTTCTAATCAATATTTCCACCAAATTCTGCTCTTGTCCCTCTTGGTCTTGCATCCATTATTTCTTCCCACAAACTAATTCGTGTTGCATAACGAGCAGCCCACATTTTAGCTTGGTTTGATGTATTGTTCCAATTTTTAAAAATACATATAAAGAGTAAAAAAAATAAGTGTTCCAATTTTTAATTCGTTTGAACCGGTGCGAAAATCTTATTTTTCTTATCATTTCATCCTAAATGGTCGTAATGAATTTTTGGCTTTAAGGCTTTTCAATAAGCACCCTAAGAGAGATCTGAAACTAAATAAAGAGCCTTAGGGTATTTGTTGAAAGACCTTCGAGCCAAAAATTCATTATAACCATTGAAGATAAAATGATAAAAAATTAAGATCTTTGCACCTATTCAACCGGATTGAAAATCGGAACACTTAAATAATATTAAATAAATAAAAGTGAAAAAAGATATAAAAGTTATTAAGTAAATAAATGAGAAATAAAAAAAAATGGGTTGAATTATTACTGCCGGGGGTATTTTCGTCCAGCGGAGGTGGGGTCCGGGGGGCGTGTGTCGGGGGGCGCGCAAAGAGAATTACTTAAGGTCCCCTTAATTAAAGTTCGAAGTGTGGCTAGTTTATGCTCCCAATAATTTTTAAAATTTTAGGAACACCTTCTACTTTTGTAGCCCTTATAGTAGTCCATCAAAATAGGGTTCTGTCTTTAAATTTCACTTTAGGCCTCCGAAAAGTTTGGCCCCATGTGCAAGTGCATGTGTATGGAGAGAGAGAGAGATGCACTAAGTTCAAGTCCCTCTTTCCAGCATAAAAAACAGCTAGATATATACGGTTAAAAAACAAATACTCCGTACTCCCTTCCGTCCGAAATTGTTGGTTCTTTTTTACTGTTAATTTGAGACCTTTCAAAATATTGTTTATATTGTTCATTTATGATTTTTTTCACTTCCAATCTGGATTAGATCTTGTTTGCTAGATCTCAATTAAATTTATTAAACAAAGTTTTAGGAATCATTGTAAACATTATTTTGTCAAATACAGATAATAATATTTTGAGTAGCATGATCACTATCTAAAAGGATTAGCTAGCAATTTGGGACGGACGTAGAAGATGTTTAATGGGTATTCATCTTGCCAGCTTGGGCTCTCTTGGTATTCATGGTAAATGGGTTCTTCCTCGTGATCATTATTATGAATTTTCTGTTATCGAATCATATATTTCGGTTTGAATCGGTAAATATTGTTCCGAACAAAATATATTCTACCCGGTAAAATGTCGGTACATCTCACATATAATGATTAAAAAAAAAAACACAAAAAAAAAAGAGAGAGCAAGAGAGCCCAAACGAGTGGCACATAGATAGTCATACAAAAAGCCTATGCACAGAGAGATCACTCTAAAATCAACGTGAATAAATCGAAAATATGATCTTGTTTGTCAAAATTTAAAATAAATTAAAATGATGAAGTTTACAGCTTTGTTCGATTTTGTTCACTTAGGTTCTCGGAACCAACACTTCTCTCTCAGCACAATTATCATTAAATTTTCTCTCTACTTATTACCCCCATCTCTCTATCTTTATATCTCGACTTACCACCTAAAATGCTCCCTCAAAATGTTGAACATTTTTGAAAATACGGGATTTGAACATGAAGTGAAGTAATGATCAAAAAAGGGGAAAAAAAAGAGGAAGTGAAGTAAGAACAATTTTGGAAAATATAGGATTTGAACAGGAACAATTACCGAATCTAACAAAAAATGATTTTTTTTTATTTTTTTTTTGAAAAAGAGAACACAAACAAAATATTTTCAAAAACAGCCCAAAACAAGAAGATAAATGCGGGAAAAAGTTGATTCTGCTCAAAGTGAAAATAGGCAAAAAAATAGCAAATTTTCGAAGTGAGAGAAAAAGATACTGCTAGCTAGCAAAGCCAAAGAAGAAGTGAAAGAATTTCAACACACACCAACCAAAACATTATAATTAAAAACACGAGGCATGTCGGTGGGTACTGGGTGGGTTGGCGGGGACCATTTTTAGGAGGCTGAGATCGATAGCACATCCAAATTCAACAGCCACAGAAACATATACTCCACCATCCAACAACGAAAAAAACATAAACCATCCATGTGCTTCAAAGATATACCAATTCTCCACAACGAAAATGATGGAGTATATTGCAAAGACCCAAAAGTACTAGTGGAAGAAATTAAAGCAACAACTTCAGCAAAATTACAGAGTATCCTTCACTATAACCTCTAGATTAATTATGTGTTGTGGTCTCTGTAATCCATTTTGTTTAACAATCTCAACAATCAATAGAATGAACATTTTGTGGTGGTCTTCGACAAGAATGTATATTCATACATTGTCGACTTTAGTGGCTAAATTTTCATTTCACTATGTCCTTCAAGAGATCTATTCCAACGATCTTAATTTTCGGCCTAATTTTTTTTGAATAAAATAAACTCCTTTTACATAACCTAACTATTGGCCTAACTCCCTAGTTAAATCCCTAGCAAATATAAATACACATATACAGAGTCGGCTCTAGTCTAAGGCCCAGTAGGCGAACTAATAAAAATGTGCAAAACCTAGGGGGCCCTAGTTTATTTTTAGTATCTAGTATATAAGTCCAAAAATTGTTTGTAACACTAGGGCCCATTCTAAAACCCAAACTATATGTATTTTACACTTAAGGACCACATGCCCAATGACCTTGTTCAAAATGGAAGGGGCCGGGGGAAGAAAACAGGAGTAGATTTTTTTTTTTTTGATCCTAAACAGGAGTAGATGGAGATCATAGAATCTTTGATTTCTCTGATATGTGGGGCCCCTTTAAAATAATTCAATGTGGCGGGTGCATCAATAACTTTGATGCATCTTTTCTCTTTACAATTTACAAACAAACTCTAATTCTCTTTTTCAGAAGAACAGTGAACAAGGGACCATGGCTAGAGAAAAAAAAATATTAATAATAAGATAAATTAGAGGAACAAGATTGGAGATTAAGAGAGACAAGAAATAAATTAGAGATTCAAGAGGTAATTAATCATTGAAAATATAATTGTTTTCTTTTTTTACTTGCTCCTTTAATTTGCTCTAGGGTTTTAATTTGAACCCTTAATGAGAGTAATACATGGGTGGAAATCATAATTCTAGTTCTGGAATCTAGTGGTCTATATGACAGTTACATTTTATATTTGAGAATAATATGTTTATTTCTTGGGAGACTAAAATTCATCCTTGCAGCCTTCTACACTTATGTTTTAATCCTCTCATTTTTAGCAACTTATGTTTCCGTCCTTCCTCTATTTTTAATTCTGGTCATGCCCTTTGACTGTTGTTATCAATATATATATATATATATATATATAGCTCCAATTTCCAGGACGAAATCATAACCCATTCCGTCCTCGAATATAATACATGGATCACTATATATATCAACGATTTTTGGGATGAAAATGTAAGATCTTCAGTCCCAACGGAATTCTCGTGGATCCATCCCCGTATATTTCGCCACCCAATACCACATATCTTGGCAAAGACCCAACACAAAACCCCCCATTTTGGTTTTCATTTCTGAAATATTTCAAAATTCCTACAACTTCCATTTCCCAAACTTTCAAAATTTTGTTCTGGTTTCCATCCCATTCTGGCGAGCGGCAAGAGGCGGCGGGAAGACCCAGAACGGGATTTCGAGAGGGTTTGGCGGCTGGGCAAGGTATTTGGAGGGGCGTCGGGGGTCGAAACAACAACTAGGAAGTAGAGTTGATGATTTCGAGATCAGTCGAGGGTCGAGGGTCGCCGGTGGCCAGAAAGCAGTCGTCGGTGGTCGGCAAGGATTGGGCTTGTATCGCTGGTGGTCGGCAAGGATTGGGTTTGATCTGTCGAGATCTGATTTTTGTTTTGCTTAGTTTTATTCTATTTCATGGTAAATTATTTACTTCATTTACCATGAAATATGTTTGTCTACATTCCTATGATTTCATGGTTAATTATATCAGTCGAAAACCCTATACGGTGGAAACCCATACTAGTTAGAAAATCCAATCCAATCTGTCAACCATTGTTGCGTATTCCAGTGGAGGAAAACAACGAATGCATTCCCCCGTTCTTTCCAAATGGGGTTTTCTCTGGAAAAATTCGAGACGCCACAAATCAATCAAGTCTTTCGTGGTTGAACCCACCGGCGAAGAAGAAAGGGACGAATTCGACATGGCCAGATCTCGTAAGTCACCATGAATCATGAAAAAAATTAATGTAAAACCATGGTGTATTACGTCTAATCAGATGTGATTTTTATTCCCACTGCACTTATGATTCATGGTAAATTATGAACATAAACGGGTTTGTCTGTAAACTTGACAATATTTTGCAAGAATTGATCAAGTTAATTGTTCATGTTGCATGGTCGAATCATCGAGACGTTCATGATGAAAAGGCCTTTGGCCATCAACTTTGTGGATTATAGGTATTTGCCAACTAGATATGATAAAACGACCATATTTTATGAAATTAACATGATATAAGTTGATCACCTTTTTTCATGTATTGATTACCATGTCGATTACATGGAAACAATAAACGTCTCTCTCTCTCTCTAGGTGTTTTTTTGGGTGTCCCTTGAACCTCCCCGATATATATATATATATATATATATATATATATATTTGTATTATAAAATAGTGTAAAGGGTAATAAGGGTATTTTACATAATGGAAGAATGAAAACATAAGTATAAAAAATGGGTGGGATGAATTCTTACATGTCACGCCCTCGATTTTTCAGCATAAATAATGATAAGATTTGAAATACAAAATCCTCACAATAGTACATACAATACCCCAAAATACAATATTGTGCCAAATTCCATAAATACAACGAATCAAAATAGAAAATACACAATAATTCAGTTTAGTTTACAAGGATAATAGAGTACTCTCCAAAAATAGCTTTAAGCCATAACCACAGCATGCACTCCAAGCACTT
>JAOTQK010000019.1:13617205-13631244 GCA_025642025.1 Rhododendron ferrugineum
CTGATTTTTTACAGGGCCCCATAAAATAATATTCAAAAATTTATGAATATTTTTCTAGATTTTTTCGGGACCCAGAATGCGCCCAAACGCAATTTTCCTTGCGTGATTCCCTGCAACCATTCCCTGCGAATAGCAGGGCTCAGGGAGAAATGAGAGCAATGATTAGAAATATATATAGGTAATGATTGAAGATAGATAGAGAGAGAAGTGAGAATAATGATTGGAGATAAGAGTGAGTAATGATTGAAAGTAGAGGTAATAAATATTTTTTGAGTTAGAGAATTTTTTTTTTCAAAAAACAATCCAAACAAAGCATTAATGTGTTCAGATTAATAAAAAATGGTCTTTCATTATTCAGTGTTAATGAAGATACCCCCACATGGTGTCCTTGGGTGTGAGTGCCTCGAACAAGAGTACTGAACAATTTCTTCGTCCACATGACATTTGACTCAACGTGGGAAGTTTGACTGTACGAATCTTAAAGCAGCCTAAACTGACATCTAGTGGAAAGCGTGGGCGTACAAACTGATATTCACTCAATCTTTTAATAGAAAAGTCTTCTCGCGACTTAGGCCATCCACAGTGGTATAATTAAAAATGGATAATTAAAAGTTGACACGTCAGCTTTTGATTATTCATTTAAAATGTTGCTAGGCTTAAAAATGTTAAGATTCACAATGGTCACTTCCAGTTCATAACCAAAATAAGGGGTCCATTATAATTTCACACTCTCTCTCCCCTCCTCTGTTTTCCGTCATTCACTTTCCTCTATTTACAATTTTTTTGGCAAAAATATATCGATTCCTTCTCTTAATTTTGGAAAAAAAAATCGGTGACTTCCTTCCCTCCTATTATGAATTTTTTTGGGAAAAAAAATAGAAACAAGAAAGAAGAGTGAAATAGCTTAATCTGGCAACAATGAGTTGAATTGTAGATGATCAAGAGATTTGAGTTTCACTTTTGGAGGGAAATAAAGAGAAACAATTTGTGAGTAAAGTGAAGAAGAAATAGAGCAGACGAAGAAGAGAGAAGAAAAAAATACAAGTTGAAATACGCGTATATACAAATTTTGGAACCAGTTAACTTATGTGGTGTGGGGTCCAAAAATTTTGATTATTGAAAAAGGTTGTTAGTTTTGGTTATCCAAAGTCCAAAATTTGATTATTTCTAAGGAAGTTGCTAAGTTTGATTATACCATTGTGAGCCATTTTTTACACCAACATTGTTAACTTTAAAAACAATTGGCTTTTGATTATACCACTATGGATGACCTTAGGGGTTTCCTCTCTCCTTTAATATTGTTTTTGAAATCTAATGAGTGCTATTAACTTCTTTTGAAATCTGTCTTTTTAACTGATTTTGAGGTTAGTTTATACGGAGTTTTTTGCGTTGACTTTAATTGGAACCCTCGCAAGCGGCGGGTGAAATTGGTTCTCCAGTATTAATTGAAGTGCGCGTATACTGACCCATACAACGAATTATTGAAAAAGAGAAAAAAAAAGAAGTCGCAGTTGGGACCTGACCGAGACCATTGAAGACAGAGTGTGCGTGCACTGTCACTGTGTGTGTGTGTGTGTGTGTGTGTGTGTGTGTGTGTGTGTGTGTGTGTGTGTTTGTTTGAGGGGAAGTGAGTAACTGCTGCAATATCTCTCCTTTTTAGGCAAACAAAAAAAAAAGTATAGCAATAGGGAAGGAAACAAAGGGCAGGGCTGGTGGGAGGTTGAGCCAAAGCATGAAACTGTTAGCCTCTTGTTCTTCTTCTGCTTTTTCTTCTTGTTTTGAAAGAGTAAACGATGGGGAATTGTGGGACTAGGGAGGAATCTGCTGTGGCTGTTGTTTCCCATGCTCATCATCAAGGTAAGCAGCTCTTCACTCAGCATTTCACCAGTTTCTCCATTTCTCAGATCTAAGTTTTCTTTCCTTGTCTGTGTTTTGTGTTTTTAACAAGTTTAATTTCTTGAATTTTGGGAGATTTGACTAGTTTAGTTTTTATCATAGCAACTGAGTTTGAATTAGGGGTTTATTTTGTATACTAGAAACGAAATTAGGGTTCCTTTTCTTTGTTTATATACGGTTGATGTATCACCAGGGAATTTGAATGAGGGTTCATTTTGCAATAGAAACGAAATTAGGGTTTGTAGATTTGTTAATTTTAGTTTGATGTTTCAGCAGGGAGTTTGATTGAGGGTTCATTTTGTACTAGAAACGAAATTAGGGTTAAAAGGATTTGGTAATTTGTTTGATGTTTCACCTGGGATTTTGAATGAGGGTTCATTTTGTACTAGAAACGAAATTAGGGTTAAAAGTATTCGGTTGTTTGTTTGATGTTTCACCTGGGAGTTTGAATGGGGGTTCATTTTTGTACTTGAAACAAAATTAAGGTTTATTTCTTTGTTAATTTTAGTGTGATAACAGTTTTTGATTTATTCATTTATTGTTTGTTTGTTTTGGGGGGAATGGTAGCAGTTCAACAGCTCCATATGTTATCAGTGGGTGGTAGAAATGGTCCGCCAGAGAGAAAGCACAGCCGTTCGGCTTCAGATCTGAGCGATTCCTCTTCGACAACATCGCGCATGGGTATCCTTGAGGACTCGAGGAAGAACGCCGTGCTCTACACCCATGTTATCGCGTTTACACTATTTGAGCTGGAGACCATTACCAAGAGCTTCCGCTCTGACTACATTCTTGGTGAGGGAGGGTTTGGAACCGTATACAAGGGTTACATTGATGAGAATGTGAGGGTTGGCCTCAAATCTCTCCCCGTTGCTGTCAAGGTTCTCAACAAGGAGGGTCTTCAGGGCCACCGAGAATGGCTTGTGAGTTACTTTCATAGCTTTTTAGTTTTGATCTATATTCCATCCCCCTATAGTGATATCGGTCTGGAATCAGTTTACTCTGTTTTATTTAGTGGACCATCTCCAGCCCTGTACTATAAAAATCGGAAGTTTTTAGAACAGCCTCCACTTGATATGGATCGCTGTAAGCTTGGATTTGCATATATCATACTAAAAGCTTTATTAGTGGTGAAGTGTCAAATTTGAAAGCTATAAAGTAAACTTGATAAAGTAAGCTACAAAGGTTAGGTCTGTCTCCAATTCTCCCTTGCCCATACCCTCATCGGTTGTGGATTACATGGATACTGTAGTTGTTGTCCTGTTTGTTAAATTGACTAAATATTTATTGTCACAGACGGAGGTTAACTTCCTCGGGCAGCTCAGGCATTCCAACCTGGTGAAGTTGATCGGATATTGCTGTGAGGATGACCACAGATTACTTGTTTATGAGTTCATGTTCCGAGGAAGCCTCGAGAATCATTTGTTCCGAAGTATGCTTGCGTTCCTTCTCTCACTTTGCTAACTCCTGCACTTGATGCTTCAGTCTTGCAATCTTTTCATTTTTTTTCTTGCTCTTATTTATGCAAAATTAAGCTATTCAGTTGGCAATTGAAGTTTATGTTTTGCAAGCATTGAATGATACGATGTTTACTACAGGACTGTGAACAGAGTTCCATGAACTTACCTATATGTTCTACCATTGTTGCCAACAATAGAATGATGTGGACTGCACACACTACTTTCTACATGCTAAACTAGTGATAGTGTTGAATGGTGTGCACTGTTCACTCTATCTTGTTCTTAAAATTGGAGATGCTCCCATAGTCAAACTGGTTCTGTGTATGTATTTGGAATGTTTCACCCCCAGCTATTAGGCTTCGTAGTATCCTTGTTGCCCACAAACATAAAGGTGCAATGTTTAAAATGCTTGGTGGGACACTGGTTTGTCTCTTTTCTAAAGAGGAGAGTGCAACTTGAAGTGTGCCTACAGCATTGCCGGATAGATCAATATACCTCACTTCTCTTATTTCACACATTATCAGTTCTACAAAGATGAAAACAGTTTTTTTATTTGGCCGTCTCACTCTTTTTGTGGTCAACACAAGTTTCTTGCCTCCGATAAAAAGGACAATTCGTTATCGAGTTTGTAGATGAGTTATTTTGCATCACATGAAACTACACCTACAGAAACTATAACCGTAAGAAATACATAATAACATTTGCTGTTAATTGAAATGGCTGCCTTTGATTATTTTGTGGGATTAACTTTTTGTTTGCTTCAAATAGTGACGATTCAATTTCCAGTGAGTTAAAGCTACTTCCTCCCTTCTCTTTATCCATCCCTCATCTGCCCTCCCAAAAATTCAAAAAGTCAAAAAAGAAGACGAAAAAAGTATTTAAAAAAAGTTTCTCTACTGTGTAATCCTCGTGAAAATGGTTATGTGCATCACAATGGACTGTTTCCAATCCATTAGACCCCCAATGGCAATCTAACATACTAAATTTAAGCTTCCCAAACCACATTGATGACACCACGATGTATTTTGTCCTACCTGATTAGCACTATACTCCCTCTGTGCCAACTTGTTTATCCATTCCAATGATTGGTTTGGGATGGCAAGGTGGCCTTGTTTAAAAAGCATCTGGTAAACTCATAGATGAGGTGGAACTAGGGTTTTCAATCGTGGTATCGGGAAACGTTACGGTATTGGTAATACGGCCATACTTCGGCCGCCATTGAACCATATCAGCCGATACGCAAGCAAGCAATGGTATCAAAGGTCCGAAATTCCTTTTTGTAATGGCCGATACAATACGTAACGACCTTTATTTAAATTCCTGGATGAACATTCTAGTCCGGACGCTTGTGAGAGAAAATTTATCTGGAGAGGATCTAAACCCGGCACAGTCATGGATGCGAGGTTACAGTGATCGAACAAGGGTTGCGGTGCATGTGGATTCAACAAGAGAGGCTTATGTCCATGGGTTGTAAGACCTCTCGTAACTGCTATTATTGTAGTGTCTAGTTGGGAGTGACAACACCAATGCAGTAGACAACCGCACGAGTCGGTATCTGCTGAACTTTTTAAGATAGTTGACCATGAGAAAGGCTCATCGTTCTCCGAGTGCTTTATATTATCTTAGCCTGCTACACTGCTGCATTTTTTTTTAGTGATAATGCTTTCTCTTTCTTAGCGTTAGCGCTCCGTCTCTCTTGTATGGCGAGGGGAAATTTGGTATGCTGCCTTCTCTTATAGGGGTCTATTTTCACTCACTTAACACTTCTTGGCCTACTCGACTCATTGGTTAGAGTATAGCTTTCGTACGACAAAAACCATTGGTCAAATGCCGTCATAGTGTAGTAGGTAAAACTGACCAAATACCCCTCCTTTTGCCATGACCAAAGCATCGGTTGCTTCCACTTGTGGTCTTCTCCAACTATCTTGACACCTTAATACCAAGGGCCCCCATGTACTCTCACAATCAGTCTTTGCATTTCCTGCAAAAGGAAGTAGTTTTTCCTTTAGAAAGTCATTTTGACTGATAGTTCCAGTCAATCTCAAAGGTATTAACCATTTGAGGGCCAGGATATGCTTATATCATGTTTTGCTTGAATGTAATAGGTAGTGAGGTACAAACAAATTGAGCAATGTATTTTTCATACTTTCTTGTTTATGGATGAGACTATTCAGTCAGATTCCTATCAATGCCAATAAACTTTGTTATTAAGTTGATGTGGCCTTTTTCGAGGTATGCAGAGGCAACTGTTCCGTTATCTTGGGCTACAAGAATGTTGATTGCTCTTGGGGCAGCAAAAGGGCTTGCTTTCCTTCACAATGCTGAAAGGCCTGTTATTTATCGTGACTTCAAGACCTCTAATATATTATTGGATTCTGTAAGTTTTTTTTTGAAATGATTGGACTCTGTGAGTGGTATTCACATTATATCATGTTACAAGCATTTTCCATATAAGTAGTTACGGTGTGAGTTTCTATCCTTAACCTTGCACCTTTTTATACCCTGCAGGACTATACAGCAAAGCTTTCTGATTTTGGGCTTGCAAAAGCTGGGCCGCAAGGTGATGAGACCCATGTATCCACTCGGGTGATGGGTACCTACGGTTATGCTGCCCCTGAATATGTGATGACCGGTATGGCTTCCTCTCATCTCACTATGGCTTAACTCGTGACTCAAGAGTCATGTGAGTTCCTTTCTTTTATTGACCTGGAATATAAAATTTTCTTAAAAATGGAGCTTGATGAATTGAAGCAGAAGCCTTTTCCTTGGCGCTCAATGAAACGGTGTAAAACCCTTTCTTTCTTTTATGAAAAAGTGAGTTGCATAAATACATACTTAGATGTGGCTCACAAACATGAAGCGACTCAACATGGACACTTGTTATCTTATAGTAGTATTATATTATATGTTATAATTCATCGGGAGGAGCCAATGAAACTATTTTAGTTAAAACCTAGTTATGTTGGTACACACTTCACTGAATCAGGTTAATTTGAAATGAGCAGGACACCTAACTGCCAGGAGTGACGTGTACAGCTTTGGAGTTGTTCTTCTAGAGCTTTTGACGGGAAGAAAATCTGTTGACAAGACAAGGCCAAGCAGGGAGCAGAGCTTAGTGGATTGGGCCCGGCCCAAACTGAACGACAAGAGAAAGATGTTGCAAATTATAGATCCCAGGCTAGAGAACCAGTACTCAGTGAGGGCAGCACAGAAAGCATGCAGCTTGGCATACTACTGCCTTAGCCAAAACCCCAAAGCAAGGCCCTTAATGAGTGATGTGGTTGAGACTTTAGAGCCTCTACAAAGTAGTAGTGGTGCGGCAAATGAAGTCTCATCTTCATCATCATCATCAATAGTTGGTGAGACATTTTCCATGGGGGGAATTACAGATTACCAAATGCGTCGCAGGTTTGCTGGAAATGTTGGTGCTGGGGCTGTTTGTCGCTCTCCGAACCCTAATTGTTCCCCTGGTCCTCCTGCATGCCGTGTTAGATGAAAAATGGTGCATATTTTTTTTTTGTGCCTTCTGGTTGACTTTTTGTCGGTTTCGGCTTTGCTCCACTCTCTTTGGAAATGCTGTAGTTTGCTTGTTAAAACATGGGTGCGTTTGCTACCTGGTGTAAATGGTAATGATGATTCTGAAGCTGTGGGGATTATTTCGATAGAGACGATGGTACTCAATATTTGTGGTGGTACCTTGTTCGTTTAAATACGATGTTAATGACGTATCACGGGCGACTGTAGATACCCTATCAAAGGCCAATCTTTTTCTTCTTTTTGTTGATTTTGTGTATGTTTAGTCGTGTTATAAATTGTGACGGGGCTTATATTTAAGAGGTTTCAGTGCGAAATTTTAGGGGATCATCTTTCTGAAGGCTCTGATTTGGTTTATGTAGTCTACGTGGATGATATTTTAGTCACTGGTAACAATAGTTCTCTTATTACTAAGATCATTTAAGGCTTGGGTTTTGGTTTTGCTCTTAAAGACCTTAGGCCTCTTCACTATTTTCTGGGCATTGAGGTGGTTAAAGAAGGCAGAGATGACTGAGTGCAGGCCTTGTGGTTCCCCTTCATCTCTGAAACCTGCTCTTGGAATACCTGATCCACCATTCTCTCATCCAGAATCCTATCGCACCTTACTGGGATCTCTTCAATATCTCACCTTAACTTGCCCATAAATCTCTTTTGCTGTTGATACTGTTTGTCAACAAGCATCATCCTCTTGAAAGTCACTTTATCTCAGTCAAACGTATCCTACGCTATGTCAAAGGCACCCTCAATCAAGGGCTTCTTTTCACTCGAGGAAACTTGCAATTATCGGCATTTTCAGATGCTCATTGGGCTGGAAATGCATTGGACAGAAGGTCTACAGGAGGATATTGTGTTGATCTTGGTTCAAACCTTGTTTTTTGGTCAGCAAAGAAACAGCCAACTGGTACCAGATCTTCAACAGAAGCTGCGTATAACTTTTTCTTCTAGTGCTTTTTGTCTTTATTCAAATATTTTTCGCGCTCGTTCATTTTGCGCCAATTTATTTTGACTTTTTGATTCATCTCAACGAGACGAATCGGAAAAGTAAAATTTTTTTACTTTTACCCAAATATTTTGAACAATGACCACTTTTAAGTAAAAAAAAATCGATTTTTTTTTTACTTAAAAATGGTTCTTATTCAAAATATTTGGGTAAAAGTAAAATTTTTTAACTTTTACAATTCGTCTCGACTAGACGAATCAAAAAGTCAAAAAAAATGATGCAAAACTAACAAACGAGAAAAAAATTCAAATAAGAACAAAACAAGAAAAAGCTCAAAAAGCCCTTAGAGAAACTCAGCCTAGCTCTAGCTAATAGCTAATGCTACAGCTGAAGTAGTATGGCTGATGCAATTACTCAAAGATCTTAATCCTCCTTCCGTTGGTGTTCCTGTTCTATGGTGTAACAATGTCTTTGCCATTTCACGAGCATCTAACCCAGTGTTTCATGCTTGTACAAAAACATACTATTGAGGTTGATTTTCACTTTGTTCGTGAAAAAGTATTACACAAACAGCTGCTCATGAAGTATGTTCCTTCTAAACATCAAGTTGCTGGCATCCTCACTAAACCTCTTTCTATTTCACGATTTCACTTTCTTACATCCAAACTGAAGCTGTCAGTTCTTCCAACATCAATTTGCGGGGGGGTGTCAAGCCACTCAAGAGCAACTCAGGCCATTACAAGTGCAGCTTAAGCAGTTACGAGTAAGACAGGTGCAGCAAGCACAACTGAAGCTAAATAGAGTGCCAGCTCATGTAATTAGCTAGTTAAAAGCTGTAATTAGTTAGAGTGAGTTACTGAGTTACACGTCAAGATTTGGTCAGGCAGTTATTCTTTCTGTACAACTAAGGCTGTTGAATCTTTGTATAAATAGGGTTATGGCCCTTGTTCTTTGTAACTATCAATACACAATTGAATAGTGAGAAAGTAATTCTGCTTCATCTCTCTAAAGTTTTCACTCTTCAGCTAATCCGAGTTCAGCGATGCCAAATCCAACGACATCTTACTGTGGCTGGCAAGACAAGAATGTTATCAGTTCATTAAGAGGTACCCCCTGCATAACAGTTGTCATGTATGGTGCCTAAAATACCGCTAGTCGTGCCTAGATAGATCCATATTTATTCATCGTGCCATTTAGAATACTCCAAACCTAGTCTAGCTCATGAACACATCACCTCTGTGCCACGCCATGTCTATTTTGGTGCCCGTGCCTATGCTACTTGGCTCACTTTACATCGGTAAACATATGCACAACCTTCCCTTCTTCATGCCACAAAAAATAGAGAGATTAGTTAACTTACTTCTGCTTGAACCAATTTACACTTCTAAACATGGCCCCACAACCTTCCCTGATTCATCCCCAAATATAGAAATGAAATTAGTAAAAATAACTATTTTAATTTATCCATGCATGATCCACAATCCCATGAACTCGAAAGTGGGATGTTCACAAAATGTTAAAAAAAAAAACAAATATTATTTCCTCTTCTTCTTCTTCTAAAAACATACTCCCTCTGTCCCGATTTGTTTGTCCACTTTTAGACTTTTAGGCGTCCCAAAATGTTTGTCCATTTGACTTTTTAATGGTTCAAGTTCCCATTTTGCCCCCCCTTTTTTTTGGATAAAGTAACTTTTTTCAAAAAATGAAGGGTAAATATTGGAAAGTTGAAACTTTTTAGGTGTAATCATTGTGTTCCCTAAAAAAGTTGGTTTTTCAAAATTGGACAAACAAATTGGGACGGATGGAGTATTATCTTGTCAGTGCAACGTTTTACCCTTTTATATACAGAAACTTTTAGTGCACTAAACCAAATATAGATGGGGCGTGAAACTCATCTTTCAGCCCTTTTTAGTTTGAGTTAAATGTGGATCAAGCACCCAACTTCCCACTGATTTGTCTGAAAGTAATATTATCCCTCCACTTCCCCTACTTTGATCAAGCACCGGCCCAACTTTACACTAATTTGTTTGCTTCAGTTATATGAGGGGGACAATGTGGCTTATGTTCGGCAACTTTTTATCATTTGTGCTCCATTTGTTCTGATGAAAATAGGAACGTCGTTTTCGGATTCTGGCGACCGCGAAAAGTGAAAGTCGTTGAAAATTATATATTATTTCTGGTCACCAACTCACTGAGTTAGTTTTTGAAAATATTTTTCAAATCAACACTAGTGTCACATTCCACCTGGGGTGGCCCAAGCCTTAAGCCATTAAAGCCGAAGTCTAAGGCCTCCAAATTAGGTAGGCCTCATATTTTAGTCCACTTATACGTAGATATGTATATTTTTTTAATTTTTTATAAGAGCTTGGCTTTTTAAATTTCTTGAAAAGCTAAAAGGAGAGAGATCGATTGAAGAGAACAACTGCATTTTAAATGTCAAAACATTAATTGCTCTTTTGATGCTATTTTAAATTGTCAGAACAATAATTTATGCTTCGTTTTGTTCTAATTTTCATTAGAACAAAGTTTTCGGACTCTAGCGCGACAGAAAGTAAAAGTCAATTTGAAAATTATTATTTTTGATCACTGGAAAACGAGTTGATTTTTTAAGAATATTTTTCAAATCAACACTAGTTTTAGTGCCACACCACCACCACCACGATGACTACCACCACCACCACCACCACCATGGTTGCCACGACCCGCCACCACCCACCCATGACTACCACAACTACTATGGGCGGAGGCACTAAAGTACAATTGTAGTCAAGTGACCCCACTCACTTTGATTTTTCACCAGAACATTTGATAATTCATAACTAAATTTTGTTATTTTGACCCCATAAAAAATTTCTAAATTGTCCAAACTTGTTTCAAATGTATGGAAGTTCCAAGCGTTCTTTTCTTTTCGAGAGTTGATAGTGCTACAAATGAGACTACCATGCAGTGTTTGACAAATATAATAAGTCTTTGGGACAAACTTTGTCACGACCCTACCCCGTCCCTGTAGGTATTAGTCACAACAAAGTGCCGGTAAAACCATCATCAAAGCCATTTCATAGATTAAGCATACATATAAGCCAATGACTAAAGGGACATAAGGAACGATTAGCGGAAATTTTTAACCCCATTAATCAAAATTCTTGGCTTCGCCCGTGTCAGCTACTATCATCATTATTTTCGGGTATGCAACATGGCTATCAGTTTGAACTTGAAAGTTGAAACCCCACCTTCCCCAACCCTGAAATATTTGGCTGCTACCAAAAATACACTTGCATGGGAGTGCCGTTAACAAAAAAGAGGGTGGCAAAATCATTTTCCAATTTTAAAAAAGAAAAATACAGAAGAGAAAAAACAGAGTTCTTTGTATTGTATGCTACATGTCGTTCTAGACCCTACTTCTCTTTTATTGGCTTAGCCAAGGAGTTTTCTACCCCCATTGGTTGCTCATCTCCCTCCCACGAGTGGTGACCAAGGTTTGAGTCCCACGGTGAGCGGGGTTTTGGGGGCCAAGGTTATAGATAGCCTCTGGACCCTCCTTGTGCTAACTTTAACACTTCCACTAACTTCCGCTGATATATACAATGTTGACAACAACAAAAAAAGGAGATTTCTGCCCAAAGACAAAAACGCACTCGTTGGACGGGATAACTTATCCCAGCTAATCCTACTCGCCTTCATATTTTGACATAATTAAGGTGAAGTGATAAGAAAGGCGGAGGATGAATCAGAACTAAACTGAACTGAAAATGGATATGTTGACATTTAAATGCTAATTATCCAATCCGATTATACCAAAGCCAACAAGTTGGATCCCGGTCCTCTGTGAGAATTTCCCTGAGGATTGTGTGAGAGGCTTTTCATGTGGAAGTACCACCTCATTTGGATCCGGATCCCCACAAGTTAGTTGGTTTTATCATTTCATTGTTGACACCACCACGCATCTTCACAATATACTCATTCCATTGGCCAGAACTTTAGTACCAATATAAAAAAATGAAAAAAAAAAGAATAAAAAAAGGCTCAAGATAATTGAACATGGTTTATAAAGCCTACAAATGACCTAATCCCTTTTCTTAATAGGAAGTACGGATCAACTTATGCCAGGTGCCCTATGGTTTGAGGGGGTTCAATTGCACCCCTTAAAATTGCGTTTTTCAATTTTCTCTTAATATTGATTGCACTAATTTACTCATATATAAGAGAAATTTGCTTAGATTTGTAAGTAAGTAGATAATATAACCTCGACCCAATAAATTTTTGAAAAATAAATGTGTTCATTTAATACAGAGCTTTGAATACTATTAAATTTCTTTATGTTTTTGTCACTGCTAAACAAAAATCTTGGAGCCGCCTCTGACTTGTGCGCACTTCGACTAATATCCCTGACTTGTGACCCCCAAATTTTTTATGTTTGGCCTTTGTGGGATTTTGGAAGCTCTTACTCATTTGGTTGGTGTCTCATGCAAAACGGTCGCGTAGCATTATTGTTTTGCTTTATAATTTTTTGGAAGTTAAAAGAAATGATTTCATGGGGACGTGTGTTTCACTTTCACAATTCACGGGATATGTTTATTCTTTGGACATGTTATCCGGATTATCAAAATGGGCCAATGACGCCCAAAGTGGTGCTGATTTCGTGGGCATGCGATCCCCACCCCACTATTCCGATTCATCATCTAGTTATGCATGCGTTAGTGGTTTAGTGACTCGAAACTGTGGCCATGACTAACTAATCCGATCGAGGTGCTTAATTTTTTGATGTATTTAATCTTATTGCTGTCGGTTGACATTTATATTGAAAATGAATGGATTAATAGTCGATGAAACTAGGGTTGAGATTTTTTGACCCAACACGGCAACACATTAAAATGAATCCAATCCGACATGAAGATAGCGGGGGGCCAAAGATTAACTATTTTACCAAGATGAACTTCTATGTAGTAGTAGACGGCCTAACACCACGAATATCAAACTACCATTTCGGATCAAATTCTTGAATTCCGAAATAGGCATGTCTACGTCATTTAATACACTTGACTACAAAAAAAAATAAAAAAATTATGATCGACCAAAAAAATTATTTACGAGCTTGAAGTGATTTGTGACCCAATTCACTTAACTACAACTCTTAATTTTATTTATGAGCTTCAAATGATATGTGACCCTTTTAGTTGAGTAAAGATTAATGTAAATAAGAATTTGGTGTGACTATTTTTTTATTTGCTTGATATTGGGGTCAACTTATTAAATGGACAAGAACTTACAAAGTACTCCTCCGTGTCCTGCTTCGTAATTTCAACTTATTAAGAAAACATCATCATTATACCTTTCACATCAACTTTTATCTCTACTTTCCCTACTTACCCTCTATGAGACATCATCATTACACTTTTATTCACTAACTTTTCAAAATGAAAATCTACTTTTAGGGGCAAAATGGAAAATGTACCAACTTTTACCCACTAACTTTACAAAATGGACACTCATTAAGAGACAACCCAAAATGAAATACTGAATTTTAAAAAGGGGACGAAGGGAGTAGCTAGGATTTGGTATTTAAAATTTTGGAAATTAAAATAGGATTGGAATTAGAATTAGTTTGACAAAATTGAACTTCTAAAGGGGAAGAAAAACTAATGTTTTCACGTATTTGATGTGTTTTTATCATGGAAAAGATTTTGTCATGCCACCCTAACACTGCACAAACCGAATGCAAATGCAAAATGACACGACCAAAATAAAGGGGCTAAATTAAGATAATAAAAAAAAGATGCCAAATAGGATCCGAAATGTTTGAGACACGTATGTATGAATATAGATCTATACACAAAAGTGTTCACGATCGATTGATGCGTGTGGGTTCCGCATATATCGGGAGTCCACTGTGCCGAGCCTACGTGCATCAAATGTCTCTGAACACATCTACATCATTTTGAATATGTGTTCGGATATTTGTGTTTGCAGCATTACTTTACTAGGGTTTAGAGAATGTTGACACAACGCGATATCAACATCTAACAAACAAAGTATGTTAGTATTAATTAACATTGATCTTCCACAATGATATTGTTAACGACATTTACCTCCGGGAAAAATTCAAAATACCCCCCAACCTTTACACCAAAATTTAAATAGACTCCCAACCTTTTAAAAACTTCAATTTTACTCCCAACGTTATCTTCCGTTAATCAAAACGCCCCCTTCCGTCC
>JAOTQK010000019.1:13663726-13680726 GCA_025642025.1 Rhododendron ferrugineum
TAACCATGTATACAAACTCATAAGCACACCCCATTGCACATTGATAAATACTTTAAGCCCACGTTATTCCTCTAAGTGTATCACATCGCCCTACGTCACGTATCGAACCCACAATGACTCTACGACACACCATCCACTAGATTCTAAACGGGAATCATATAGAACGAGGACACGAGTAACAATACTATCCATCGGATCACTAGACAAACACATGTCTACTCGTAACATTCACCTCTTAACCCCTAATAGCCCACAGTACTCCAATCAACCTTACTGTACATTCTCCAACCAACGACACCAACATTATACTCTAACGAGTGCCAAGAGACAAAATCGAACAGCGAGTCATTAAGACACAAGCAACCATACTCGAGAGTGACTTAAACATGTTTTAATCATATAAGGAGTCATAACATGGAACGAAAATAACCTTAGGAGTAGCCACAAACATCGGCCGACTGACACACCTCTACTCAAATAGTCATAACTTTCTATGTACTAAGAGTTTAAAGGTGATTCTGGTGGCAAACGAAAGCTGACTTCAAGAGCTTCGATTCGATATAAAGTTTGCCTAAAATGGGCATCGAACGAGGAAGTTATAGCCATTTGAAGTTGACTGAAACTCAGAAAACGGGCTGAAATGTTCAGATTCGACCGAAATGCAAAACCCAACCTCAAGCGCGAAACAAAGTATGATTTAGGTACACAAACATCACATAAACGTATAACAAGAGTAAGAAATCCCTACCAAAGTGGGTTTTGAGCAAAACCCTAAGTACACCGAGTAAAGATCCATCAAGAACAAGCTTTCCCAAAGCAAGACCACAAGATCTACAACCTCCAATGATGGGAAACTCGAAACCCGGTTGATATTTGAAAGATTAACCATAGATCTTGAATATTTGGTGGTGTTTGATGTGCAAATCCAAGGATTTGGGTGAGAGATTAATGAGAAGGGAGAGAGGCGATTTTAGGGCTGGGTTCGAGATCTTGGAATGAAAAAATAACATAAGGGGTCTATTTATAGTGGTTCAAAAGCGTGCTGAAAATCTGCAGAAAAACACAGCGGGTACCGGTACTGGGCGACTCCCAGTACCGATACTGGAGTCTTCAAAATATCGATTTGGCCAAGCTCTGGACACTGGGTACCGGTACTGGGCAAGAGGTAGTACCGGTACTGGCTAAACAGAAAAATGAAAATTTTCAACGGACATCGAATCGAACCCAACTTGATACCAACACCTCCAAACAACATTACAACATCAAAAGTCAAAGTTTAACTATCTATCGAACCTTCCAACAAAACGACACGTCAATCCGAGCAATCACATCAATTTAAATAACCAAAATAAATCAAAGCACAATTTTACTAAAAATGGAATTTTTACACGGGCCCTCACAGATTATGGACCTACCTTGAGATACATAAATTTTTAAGAAAAGATAAGACTAATAATAATAATGTCGGTAAATATAATAGAAAAGTTTTCGATATGTTGGGTAATGTCTCATTGGATAAACGTAAGAATTTAAAAGATTTGGAAGTTTTACAGAATCAAATAGAAAATTTGACTATCCAATTTTATGAGACAAATATGTTTAAAACTTGTCCAAGTTTCGTTATATGGAACTAATGGCCTCTATCTTGTGTTGTTTTTGCAACAGCACTGCTAGTGCTGTTACGGTTCGGAGCACAATTCGGAGGCTGAGGGAGCAAACCGAGAGTTGAGCTATAGTATATGCCCTCTCTGTCTTTTTTTTTTTTTTTTATCAGACCCTCTCTGTCTCAACTACCATAAAGTTTAAATACGAGTCTTGGAAAACAGACATCTGAGGTCATTTCCATGCTTAATTTTGTGTGAGAATTAGTCGCTTAGTTGTCAGCACGACATTGTTATGAACAAAATTGCGTTTGCTTTAGGGCCTCTGCTCTTGTGGTTCATTTGATAGTTTGTTATTTAGAATTGTTTGTTTTCGACTATATTACAGTAACACTTGGTGGTTATAGCAAGGGCATCACTAGGTTTCTGTTGATTTCTGTTTTATTGGCTAGAATTATTGTGCCATGTCAGATTGTCATCTGGATGAAATATTATCCAATGTCCTTTGGGCATGGATGGTAGGTGAATGGCCCCACTCTCCCTCACCATACATTTACGTGGAGCCCACAACAAAGAGTGGAGCTACACAAATGTTTGGTGAGGAGGGAGTTGAGACACCCACCTACCATACCTGAGCGGCACCAAATAATCACACTTTTCAAAGTAACCATCTTTTGAATTTCAACCAAATCAATCCCAAATCCATCTGAAAAGTGATTATATCTCCAGTAAGTGGATAAACAGTTCCAAATGTCGGAGAAACTTTCCCGGGGTACCCTTGTGTTTGTCTATTTTTCACTTGCTGTCGATGATCGATAGAGAAATATTTGAAGTGTTGGAATGTGGATGTTTGTGATGGTGGAGTTTGGTTCCTTACCGTATTTCAGGATTTCTCTGGAAGCAAACTGAGTGAAGTGAATGAAGATGGAAGAAGAACAACAAATGGACTTTATTATTCTTCAAGATAGAAGTCGATCGACAGTGAGAACACAGTCGAAAAGACGGTTACGTTACAAGCTACTCCTAGTGCAAGATAAGTAAAGTACAGATAAAAAGTAGAAACCTTTGGGCGATTGATTGGGGGTTTTTCATCGTCTTCAATTCTTGTATTATAGGCTGCCACTTCGACTTGAAATTCAAACTTGACAGAATTCCCTCCTTTAATTTGAATCAAGCGGTTACTTCTTCTTTTCTCCCTCTTCTTTCTCCACGTTCTTGGACAGGCAGTTATTCCACACGATCTCACGTTGTGTTTGCTCCTTTCAACTGCCTTTGTTAACTGCTTCGTACATGATCTGCTTGTTATCCGTCATTTGACGTGTTTTGAGTTAAGAAAAACTTCCAACCGTCGATCAGTCCGTTCGATTCTTTGACAAGCATATGAAACTAGCCCAAATATCGTCGACACGTGTCACATTTTAACCTAATCGATTAATATTGACTAATTTACAAAATTATGGTGTGAACACCTTGCTTCCCAAAGTCTACAGTTGTAACGTAACCCAGTGCATCACAAACCACGAACTCCCAATGGTTGCAGGGGTCATTTGTAACGCCCCGAATTTCGGGAACGTTAAATAGACAATTTTATTGAAAATCTAAAAAGAGCCTGGCTCATTATTACATCATCATTCCCATAATTTACACAAGGGAGGGGAAACTAAGGTTCCTAACTATAGCTCTGCCTGCTCTTCCATCCTAGCCAGCTCCTCGGCTCCGAAAGCCTCCAAGGTGTAGAGTTCACATTGCTCATCTATAAAGTCTGACACATTATACCGACGTCGCCCCAGTATAATGTGTCAGGGTTACAACACTAACACCATGAGCTACGAAAACTCAGAATAATAATCTCACACCCACTAATCCATAACTTACAACAACAGGTCATAGAAATAGTATACTAACTCATGTAAGTCCATCGATTTTCAAATTAGCACTTGCATGTTCAACAAAACAGTTAACAATGACACTTCCACATTCACTATTTAACTAGCGTTGGTGTCCATGAAATCTGAGTTTCTCCTACGCGATATTTCGTAGACTGTGTCACCATTTCACTTTTCATTTCCAAATCAACATTTTCAAAATTGTTTTTACACACCCAACCTCGGTTCCGCCATCCCGGGTTCCCGAGTATCCTCACAATGGTTCCTCCGTTTCGGGTTCCCATTGGCACACAAAATTTGCATTGGCTCCTCCCCACGGATAATCAAGCCATACCTCGGTTTCGCCGTTCCGGGTTCCCGAGTATCCTCACAATGGTTTTGCCGTTCCGGGTTCCCATTGGAACACACACACACCACGCAATGGGCAAGTCCGGCTACATTGCGGTTTCAAAACACTTTCCTTTTTAAAAACAACATTTCAAAAATCGTTTTTACACACCCAACCTCGGTTCCGCCGTCCCGGGTTACCGAGTATCCTCACAATGGTTTTGCCATTTCGGGTTCCCATTGGCACCCAATAGCATTGGCTCCTCTCCACGGATAACCAAGCCACAATTCAACTTCACAATGGTTCCGCCGTTCTGGGTTCCCATTGGAATACACACATCCCACAATGGCAAGTTCGGCCACATTGCGATTTCAAAACACATCTTGTCATTAACACACCCTAGGTGTCATGTTTCTATTTTCCTCAATTTTTGTGTCTCGTCACATGCATGGACTCCGCGGTGGAACTTTTCACGTACGTACACATAAATCAATGCATTGTAATCTTGAAACTAAACTAGCAAGATCATCCAACTCTATATTACTTATCATGCTCATATTATCACGTAGTCATGCTCAAATACTTAGCACACAATATATAAAGCATAGTGTCACATGGACAGACACCTTTGGAGTGGAAACCTCTTATGTTTTATCACACATCAAGACAACTAATCCTAGTAATCACATATGAATGCTCATAACCATCACAAGATCAAAATACGAATACTATCAATCAAACTATTATTCCTTATGTTAGAAAATCTATTCTTTCTTCCTTTTAGGGAAGTTCAAAACAACATATGTTTTTCCGGAAAATAAAGTTGAATTATTCAACATGCTCCCCTTCCTTTTCAAACTTTATTAAAACACCTTTCATGTTCTCATGCATTTCAATATACAAGCATTATACAAAATGATCATACAATTTTCTATATTTAGGATTAATGGATATGGAAAATCTACATATACTTAGGATTAGAGAGTAAGGACATTCTACCGTTCTTCTTGGCGGTAGGGCGGCTACGGAAAAGTAAGTCGGCTATCGGACGGATTGACTTCCTACGGTAAGCTTCGAAAGAGAAAGGGTTTCTCTCGAAACTTGTTCTTGACTAAACTACTAAAACTTTTTGGATCGAGAGGGTGGTCGAGTGGTGGTTTAGTGGCGGCCTTGGATGAGTTTCTTGAAGAACTCAAGAACAAAGGAAGAACTTCAAGAACAAGACAAGAACACAAGAATTTCTAGAGAGAGAAGTTGAAAGGTGAAGGTGTGAGTTGAATGCTTGGACAAGGGTCCTATTTATAGGAAAAATGAAGCTCCTCTCTCTCTCTCTCTCTCTCCCTTGATTTGTTTGCTTCATGTGTTATCTAATCTCACCTTTTATCATGGCACAGCCTTCCCCTCACTTGTCAAATCCAATTTTTAGGCATAAGGCTATATAATCAAGTAGGATCTTTAAGGCTTTTAAGAGAAAATCCTAGGTAATTATAGTCTAGGATTGCAAGTCTTACAAGTGTATGGTCAAGGATGATTAGGCTAGAGTGTAGCCTTCCATGTTTAGTCAATCCTAGACTTAGGTAGCAAGTCAATTTCTAGGATGATTAAAGGTTAGGTTTAGTGTCTAAAGTAGTCTAAGAATGGGTTGTCATGTGGTAATTAGGCTTAAGGCTAAAGGGGTAGCTTGTGGAGAAGAATAGGCACATGCACACACTCTTTCCTCTCTCTCTCTCTCTCTCTCTCTCTCTCTCTTCCTAGTACTATGTGCTTATATATATGTATATATATATGTATGTATGTATGTGTAATACTAAGTATGTTTAGGTTTAAGTAGCTTACTAAGTCTAGGGAAAGTAATGATTAAACGTTAAGGCTTTCAGGTGCTAGACAATGCCCAATGGTTAATACATTTCCTAGAAAGTATATACTATATATATATATATACATATACATAGCTAAGTATGCTTAGGCTTAAGTAGTCCTATCAAGTCTAAGGAAAGGTAATGAATAAAGGTAAGCTTTCAAGTGTAATTTATTGACCAATGGTTAACAATTTCCTAGAAAGTAAACCTATGGACATTTAGGCATGCTTATAATAGGCTATGGTGTATATAGGTATATATATATACCTAGGGAAAGATCTAGGAAAGTATCTTTGTTGGGTAAATAGGTCCAAGGCTATTATTCTTAGGATTGCATGCATGGCAAGGCTAAGAGCTACTTTTGGAAGCATCATGATTACTTCCTTTGGTCCAATGGTTAAGACTTTTCCTAGAAAGCATATAGCTAAGTATATAGGCATGCTTATGGTAGGCTATCATGTACATATACATATATATACCTAGAGAAATGTCTAGGAAAGTAACTTTGGAGGGTAATTAGGTTTAGGGCTATTAATCTTAGGTTTGCATGCATGACAAGCCTAGGTCATGATGAAAGGTTCTAATGATCTGTCTTGTCAAATCTATGTACTCATTAGATTATGGCAAGTGTTATTTCTATTACTCAAGGGATAAAAATTACCCTACGAACTATTGTCCAATGGGTAAAGAGGTAATGATGAGGAAAGATATTCCTTGAAGAAGTAATGATGAGCAAGAAAGTCTTGAAATGACTAGTCATGAAAGGCAATGATTTCCTAATCTAGGGTTGAAAAGGTTCAACTAGGGTATAGAAGTGTTCATAAGGTTCAAGGGTGGGTGAAAAGGTTCACCTAGGAATTTGGAGGGTTCATAAGGGTCATAAAGTTCAACTAGATGAAACTAGCCTTGAGAGGTAACTACATTGGCCCACTTGTTAGTTAGGAATTAACTAGACTTGCCAAGTAGGGCTTTTAGCCAAGAAACGTAATTTTATAAATTAATTGTAGACACCTCCCTGGGAGCGGGGCATCGCCATACAGATTGATCATTGTTGTTCGTTTGGTTGCTTGCTTCATAAACCAAAATCGTGGATATTCCCATGGCTAGGAACATCGCCACACGATAGTGGTTATCATCAAAACAGAGTCGCCACCTAGTTTATTAAAACTAGGAAAATAGACAGAGATTCCGGGTACGGGAGCCAAAAGTACAGTAAGGGGAAGGTGTTAGGCACCCCTCTCTGCCCGACTGCGAGGCTGGCCCATAAACGTTCAACATAAGACATGCACTTGCTTTATTTAATTCTAACACATAGTCTGTTTGATTAAGCCTTTAAACAGTTAATGGTGAGCCAAGACTGTAATTGAAAGCATGCATCAAAAAATAGAACAAAACAAATATGTCCCAGGGAGATGGATCTCGCGGCCGGTGAATGGATGTCACGGCCGAGAGATCCTCCTGGTTCGATGTACCGGCCGACGGATCGAAGCCCCGGTCGATGTTCTTCCTCACACCAGACTATACGACTAACAGGCGATCAGAAAACTATGATTAAGCATAAATACAGTAAATAAAATGAACCAGAGGCCCTTGGGCCTCACCACCTTGATCCCTCAGTAGCGTGATTGTTTAGGATTTGAGGGTGATTGACTGATTTGCTTCTTGAAAACCCTAGGGTTAGGGTTTGACCTTCGGGGTTTGATCATCGGATTAGCGGCTGCCTTTGGGAGGTTAGGGCTTTTGAAGAGAGGGTTTGAGAGAGTATGTTTGTAGATTTTCGTGGCTTGAGAGGGTATGTTGTATATGAATTTCGTGGTTTTATTTTCGGAACCCAAGGGCTCTTTATATAGGCATAGGGATGACACACCTCAACCAATCACAATGCATGATCGAAATTGGAGTTAGGGTGTGATTCAAACTCTTCATGGCAATCCTCTGACGTAGCCCGAACGCATAGGGATTTGGCTGCTAGGGTTTTGTGAAGGGATCCAACGTATGACAGAACATTCCAGAATCTGGAAAATAGACGATCTGGCGGCCGAGCCATGGATCTGGCGGCCGAGGAATGGATGTTGCGGCCGAGGAATGGATCCAGCGGCCGAGTGATCAATCTCTCAGGGAGATTTTTAAGCAATAGGTTGCTCGGGTTAAGAAATGATGTTAAGGCCCGTGAGATCAATGTTACGGCCGACAAATGGATTCTCCTATGATACTGTATTTCTGTCTGAAAGGCTATTTGGCTCTGGATTGGGTCCTCTAAGTGGCTCAAAGTTCTTACCGAAAGTCCTAAGGTTCACAAGAACTCAATCAGCAATCACTATATCCATATCATCATCGGGATGGTCCCCAAGGTGGGACTTGAAATAATCGTAAGGCCAAATTGGGGTGTCTACATTAATTCTAGACACAAATAAATATGCAAGGGAATAAATAAGTCCCTTTGTCCTTAGAAAATGACTAGTTAATTTTATATGAAGAAAACTTAATTTATAAGTCTAGAATTTAGTTATGACGGATTATTAGGAATTAAAAAGGAATTTTAAAAGAAAATCCAAGTAATTAAAAAAAATTCAAATATTTAACGAAATTTTTACGTACCAAAAATCAAGGTTGTTATAGACTATCCCTCTTGAAATAATTTTGTTCTCGAAATTGGTGCGTGACTACAGATTAGACATAGTCGCTATACTAGTCTTTGAATCATCATCTATCCCCCTAATCTAGAAGCAGGTCACCATCAGTCCCTTACTAAGGTGATGCCAAGGAATGAAGGAAACGCCCCTACAAGTCAAAAATTACCCTATTGAGTATTATAGGCATGTTTTAAGCCGATCAGCGATCTAAACAAGATTCTAATACTCTGGTAATCTACAAAAATGGTTTGGCACCACATGACCGCTGTTTAAAGGTTCCGGCAGGTTTTAGAAGTATTTCGGAGTTGTACTACAGCATTTAAGGCATCCCTCACAATCCTCTACATGTTTTGTTAATCGAATTATGCCTCATCACTTGCTTAACAAGACGGGGTTGAAGTTACTTCAGCCGTCGAACAATTTGCCTCGTTGTAGGCCTTTGATAGAGTTTCCACCGTAAACGCCAACGTCAAATACAAAACTTCTACCCAATCATCATGCGGACCCGTATTCTACAAACGTTTCCTTAGCACGTCCCTGTCGATTCAGCATGCTTCCCCAAACCGTCTCTTGACGCGTTGCAGTAGACCGTATAATCTACACTCCGCTCGAGAATGATGAGTATCGGTGCACTGGTCAGTCTCTTTTTCAATTCCCTAAAGGTTTTTTTTTTTTTCACAGGCTTCATTCCAATCCAGCTTCACTCCTTTCTGAGTCAGTCTTGTCATTGGCTTGGCTAGGATTGAGAAGTCTTGTATGAATCTTTGGTAATACCCAGTCAATCCTAGAAAACTCCTTATTTCAAGAACTGAGGTCGGCTGTTTCCAATTTAGCACTGCTTCGACCTTACTTTCGTCCACCGCGATTCCGTCCTTGGATACCACGTGCCCCAAGACCTTAACCACTTCCAGCCAAAACTCGCATTTACTTGTTTTGGCATAGAGTTGGCTATCTCAGAGTACTTGTAGTACTATCCGAAGGTGTCCTTTGTACTCCTCCTTATTGGCGGAGTATATCAAGATGTCGTCAATGAACACCACTACAAATTTGTCTAAGTAGGATTGAAAAATCTTGTTCATGAGACACATGAATACTGCCGGAGCGTTGGTTAGTCCGAACGGCATTACTACAAACTCGTAGTGTTTGTATCTGGTGCGAAAGGCTGTCTTGGCGATATCTTCGTCCCAGATCCTTAGCTGATGGTAGTTTGATCGGAGGTCGATTTTAGAGAAGCAGGTTACTCCTCTCAATTGATCAAATAGATCATCGATCCCTGGTGTACGTGCAGTCAAAATTATTAACCCTTGACCAACAAGACTTTTTTGACCCTCCAGTAGCACGCGGACACGTGGCAATGGGGCCCGCGCAGGAAGGTATCGTCGTTCAAAGCTTCATGCAAAGGGGAAATGTTTGACTATCCAATGAGAAAGAAACACGTATGTGGTACGGAAAGGTAGTTCCCGCGAAAGTATCCGCGGGAAGAAGCAACCACGGAATTTCCACTGATCCCACGAAATAAAAATGCATCCCAAGATAGTCTCTGCAAGGGGAAGCCATGGAAAGGCCCCATGGACTGGCAGATACTAACAAGTATAAAGAAGCTACCCTGAGAAGTCTCCAGGGTCCTTCCCAGGCCTAGAGGCAGGGCCCGGAAGGGACTCCGCGGAGAGCCTACGGTCACTACGGGTCGCGATCTTGCTCTTGCGGGAATTGGGGAATTTCTTGTGGCTTGGTGACTTGAGATGGAGGTTTTGCCGCGGAAATCCGAGCCCTCCTGTAGAAAAGCTTCCGCGGGAGGACGAGTTTTCCCGAGGCCTGGAGGTACGGAGGGAACATGTGTTGGGGTTTTATTGGTGCGACGTCCTAGGCCTGATCTAGGCCCAGGTGCCCTATAAATGCCCCTGACATTCCCAATGATTAGACACTGACTTTTCACGGAAAAAGAGGGTGTGAGCACTGATTCTTAGGAAGGAGAACATTCTTCCCCAGAGAGAAGGTGACCTCACCGATTCGAATCCGGGAAAAGCAGATACCCCCGCGGAGAACAAGAGGAGACACGCTGCCTTTGTTCCTCTAGTACCTCTCGCTCCCTCTCTCACCTCATAAGATTTCTTCTCTCTTCCCCCTCTCTAATCATCAACCAATCGCAACTCTCCAGCTCACGAATACTCATACGTAAGCACCTCCCATGAATCTAGCGGACCTACATTTAGGCGACTCTGTTGGGGAGGTGCCTTTTGGTTTATGGTTAGCACCCATTCTAAAGAATACATCGAGCCACCGCGCCAGAGAGCAATGACGGCGCCAGACAACGGTATACCAGTTCTCGAGGAAGAGGAAGAAACTAACAGCGCTGGAGCAGCCGCACAGACGCTGTAGGCTCTCCAAGACGGACATCAACAGTTCCTCGAGACGCAGAGACAGCTGCTTGCAGCCTTCACGGGCCTCACTGAGCTCATTTCAGCGGCACTCCCAAAAGCTGCGGTTGGTCAAAATGATGAGCCACAGCAAAACAACGTTGGGGGCAGCACCAGCCAGATGGTGCAACCTCAGGCCCTCTTGTCCGTGCCACACCATTTACTCCCAGTGCTCGTAGGGGGGATCACTGGAAACCCCGTTGGAGATTGCCAGAGAGAAGCTACCGTCGATGGTACCAGCACACCGTCCACGGGACCATACATTACCATGGCGAAAGTCCAGGCACTGTTGGCACAACAAAAAACAAGTGAGGCAAGTAGAAAAGAGCCGGTCGTCACTGAAGCCGGCGCCCCGTCCGCGGGACAGTTCATCACTTTGGCAGACGTACAAGCCCTCCTTACCAAAGAGAAAGCAAAGATGGTCTTGCCCTCCCTGCCTAGCCCCGACATCCGCCCCCCTTATCCTATAATGATTCTATCTCTACCCTACCCGGAAGGGTATACCCCACCAAAGTTCGTAAAGTTCGATGGAAAAGAGGGCAATGCTCAGGAGAACGTGGTGCGTTTCATAGAATCTCTTGGGGCCCACGCGTCCGACTTAAACTTGCGTCTCCAAGAGTTTTCAAAATCTCTCACCTCCCATGCGTACACGTGGTATGTTAACCTAAAGCCGTACTCAATCAACACTTGGGAGGAAATGGTGAACAGTTTTTACGCCAAGTTCTTCCAGATGCGCGAGAAGGTGACGGTAATTAGCTTGACGAAGGAGGTTCAGCAGAGCGGCAAAGATGTGGTGGATTACATAAGGCGGTTCCAGGACCGCGCGGTCGACTGCACTGAGTCAGTCAAGGAGGTTCAGCTCGTCGAAATCTGCATCGGAGGAATGATGGACGAATTTAAAATGTTGCTCATTAATTTGAAGTTGGGGACCTTTTCTGCCCTGCTAGATTCTGCATACAACATCCGTCACGTGGTTAAGCCAGCTAGGAAGGACAGCTGGAAGGGCAAGGCCACAACCGCCATTGTTGCCGTCGCGGATGCGCCCCGGGGCCAACAACAAGCTGCTGGAGGAAGAAAACGGAGGGACCACGAGATGGGACCAGCCCCGGATTATCCATGCAACATGGATGAAGTACGAGCTTTGGGGAATGCCTGGGTGGCCGATGGAGAGTTAAAACTTCCCCCGGTGGAGTACGAGCCAACGCGGGAAGACCGCGAACACCCGCGATACTGCATGTATCACAGGCACACCAAACACCCGACCAGTGATTGTTGGTCATTGAAAAGGTTGTTCCAGAGGAAGCAGAATGCAAATGAGCTGCGGATAGGACGGCGCGACATTCGCGTAGAACCCTATCCGGCTCACGGACACAACAACGGGGAAGTCAATATGGCGGAATGCTATCCATTCATGTATGAGGATCAAGAGGATGGAGAAGATTATTACTGCTGCGAAGAAGAGAGCAGGGAGGAATGGGCCTATATGGTCTCCTGCTATGAAATTACCGAGGAATTCGGAGATGGTGCGGCCCCCGCAGTCACACCTGACCCCAACGCATCGGTAAAAACTCAACAAAATAGCACGAAGTTATGCGCATTCTTTGATGCCTTCGGTTTCACACCAGCGGCAAGGTTGGAAATCACCTAGGCAATTATCAATATCGCGGAGGTCCACCAAGAGTCATGCATGTCTGCGAACGGGTCTGTACCGCGAACAATCCGCGATGAATCCAACTCTGTCACTTTCTCGGATGCAGACCGAAGGGTCCCATACCCGCATAACCGCCCGCTGTATGTTACATCCTGCGTCAATGTGATGGAATTGAAGAGAACCTTCTTAGATGGTGGGGCCTCCATTAACCTCATGCCCATGTCAACGTTCAAAAAGCTGGGAATACAAGACAATCAGATAGTGGAGTCACCAATCATTATCACGGGATTCGGAGGAGACAGGAAGCAATCCCCGGGATATGTTGTGGTGGACCTAGAAGTGGGGGCAATCCGCTCGGCCACTAAATTTCACCTCATCAATGCGGACCCGAATTATCAGATCATTCTGGGCAGGAGTTGGATGCATATGTACGCGGTCGTGCCATCCAGTTATCATCAATGCCTAAAAGGGGTTTGGGCAGGAAAGAAGGTCACCATCCGCGCATCGGAAAATCCGTTCGACACTCACGAAGCACACCTTTCAAACGCGGTTTACTTCTCTGAGCTGGGTGAAGTGTCCCAAGCTATCACCGCCAGGCCGCGCGGGGTGAAGATCCCGAGGTGGGAGGACATCAAGGATGAGAAGTGGGAAACCCGAGACAGAGAGTCACCCGCGGTGGAGACCGCAGCCCCCAGAAAGATAACCAAGATGAAGGAAGGGGGAAAAATGGTGTACTACTTATGACGGTCCACCGGGGTAGCGGCCGATCATGAAACCGCTGGCCCTGGCAGAACATGTGCCGCAGTAGAGGAAGATGTAATCCTAAAGCCGGAGCCCGCTCCAGAGTGCATGCAGGATCAACCCAAGCTGCAGCAAGAAGCGCTAGAGGAAGTTGACCTAAACGACGGAATGGGCCCAAGGAAACCAGTGTTCGTGAGTAAAGAGTTAGACAGAGAATTCCGAGAGAAGCTAATAGAACTATTACACACTAATTCAGATGTGTTCGCATGGCACTATGAGGAAATGCCTGGCTTAGACACAGAGCAAGTAACGTACCACTTGGACATTTTTCCCAATTCCAAGCCAGCGAAGCAATCCCTGCGGAAATTTTACCCCGATTTGGAGGGGTAGATTAAAGAAGAAGTTGAAAAGTTAAGGAAAGCGGGATTTATCCGCCCAATCCAGTACCCCGAGTGGTTAGCAAACATTGTCCCTATGAAGAAGAATAATGGCCAAATCAGAGTCTGCGTCGATTTCTGTGACCTCAACAAAGCATGTCCGAAAGATGAATTCCCGCTCCCACATATCGATACAATATTGGTGGATGCCACCTCAGGCCACTAGATGTTCTCCTTCATGGATGGGTTCAGCGGGTACAACCAAATCAAGATGGCTCTGGAGGACGCGGAGAAGACGGCCTTCCGAACACCATTGGGAAATTTCTACTACATTGTGATGCCTTTTGGGCTCAAGAACGCGGGAGCAACATATCAGCGGGTTATGACGGCAATCTTTCAAGATCTAATGCACAAGCTAATAGAAGATTATGTGGATGATCTGGTGGTAAAATCGAGGGAGCGCAAAAGACCATCTCGCGGATTTGGCCACCGTCTTCACCAGATGCAGGAAATTCAACCTTAAAATGAATCCCCTCCCCTGAAATGCGCGTTCGGCGTCACCGCGGGAAAATTCTTGGGCTTCCTTGTACATCGCCACGGCATCTACGCTGACGGAGCCAAGATCAAGTCTATCACAAAAATGCCACCACCCCACTCTCAGAAGACGCTCAAGCAATTCTTGGGGAAAGTGTCCTACCTGTGGCATTTTATTCCTGCGTTGGCGAAAATCGCGGCACCTTTTGCAGACCTATTGACAGGAAACGCAAAGTTTGAATGGAAGCAAGAACATCAGCAAGCTCTCCAGCGGATCAAGGTGGCTTTGACCTCTCCCCAGACAATGGTAGCTCCAATCGCGGGAAAACCATTGATTCTCTACTTGACCTCCACCCTGAGATCCATTGGGGCCCTGCTGGGGCAAGAAGTAGATGGGACAGAGCGCCCAGTCTACTACATCAGTAGGAAGGTTTAGGGAGCGGAAGAAAGGTACACGGCCATCGAGCGGCACTGTTTAGCCCTTGTTTTCACCACACAGAAGCTCCGACATTACTTCCTATCGTTTCCTATACAGATAATTACTAATTGTGAGCCGGTAAGATATCTCCTGTCTCGACCTGCACTCACGGGTCGGGTCGCCCGCTGTTTATTGACACTCGCAGAATTTGAGATTTCGTGCTCAACTCCGAAGGCAATTAAATGTCAAGCCCTAGCGGACCTTCTCGCCCAATTCCCAAGCGGATAGTGCAAACCGCTCGAAGAATGTCTACCCGGAGATGGTTTTGAAGCTCTCACGGCCACACGGATGACTAGCATTGGACGCTCAGCTTCGATGGGGCCACGGGTAGTGGATCAGGAGGCGCGGGAATAGCGTTGCAGAATGAAGAAGGAGAGAAATACCACTTGGCTTACAAGCTAAGTTTCCCCTGCTCCAATAATGAGGCAGAATATGAGGCATTGATCTTAGATCTAGTAGCAGCGAAAGAAAGAGGGATCAAACACCTGAAGATAGCGGGAGACTCAAAACTAGTAATTCTGCAAACAGAAGGGCTTTACGCGTTGAAGGACCAGCTTTGGCACCATACCGAACGACGGTTCAGAAACTGATGAAATTGTTCAAAAGTGTCAGCATCATTCATAAGCCCAGATCAGAGAATCATTTCCCAGAAACTCTTGCAACGCTGGGGGCAAGGACGAAATTTGAAGAAGAAAGGGCTTGTATAGAAATCGTGAAGATGTTTGAGCCATCTGCTCTGGAAGACCTTTCTGAGCCAACGGAAGATTGGCGCGGAGCTATCAAGATACAGCTAAATACTGGTGTGGGGCACCTGTCCACCGCAGAACTTTCATGCTTCATAATATTGCATGGAGAACTGTATCACCGTGCTTCGTAGGGATGGCTTGCGCGGTGCGTTGATTCGAATGAAGCCAGAGAAGTGCTGGATCAGGTTCACAACAACAGCTGCGCGGACAATGAGATATCCTTATATAGAAGGATTCAGAGACGGGGTTAATATTGGCCTAGCATGAAGAAAGATGTCGATCTAATCGCAAAGAATTACACTTGGTACTCCTTATACGCGGCCAGACCGGAATGCCTAATGGCAGGCACTAGCGATTAGGAGACAGATTGGAGGCAGGTCTACGTTGATTTTCATCCCTGCCTATGGAGCGGACCGAGTCCGCGAGAATCATCAGCAGAGCACGACGCTTCTTCTTGGAAAAAGGGCTCCTGTTCAAAAGGACCCTCGATGGGATGCCTCAGAGGTGTGTGGACAAAGAAGAAGCAGAAGAGGTCTTGAGAAAGACCCACGGAACCGAACATCAAGGATGGAGGAAGCTCTACGAATAGTTAGTTCATTTGGGTTATTTCTAGCCTACCATGGAGAGTGACTCCAAGCGGCACGTGAGAAGATGCCATGCATGTCAGAAGTTCGGCAACTTGATTCATGCCCATTTCGTAGAATTACATTCCATCCGCACCCCGTACCCCTTCCATACATGGGCCATGGACTTGGTTGGACCGATCAGGCCAGCATTGCGGAAGAACAGATGGATCCTGGCAGCCACGGAAGTGTGTACAAAGTGGGTTGAAGCAGCACCGCTGAAGAAGGCCACGGGAGACGCTGTGGCGACATTCATCAAGGAAAACATTATTTGCAGATTTGGCATACCCAAGATGATCTTATCAGATAATGGGACTCCGTTCATTAATCACCAGGTGGGAAGTCTCTTCGGCGAATACATGGTTGACCACCGTACCTCCAGCGCCTACTACCCGTAGGGCAATGGACAGGCAGAAGCGACGAACAAGACCTTGATACGAATCCTAAGAAAGCTGTTGGACGAGCGCGGCAGTACTTGGGTAGATCATTTGCCGGTGGCCCTTTGGGCTTTACGGACCTCAAAGAGAAAATCTACCCGCGTTAGCCCCTTCAGTTTGGTATACAGAGCAGAAATAGTTTTGCCAACGGAATTGAGTGTCCCTTCCGCGCGGACGATCCTCGCAATGGAAGATTCTCCGGAAGGAAGAAGAGCAGATTTGGAAGCCTTGGAAGAAAGAAGGGTCGCCATAGCCCTTGCTCATGAGAAATACTGGGAGTCTGTGGCACGATACTACAACAAAGGTGTAGTGCCGCGAATATTCAAGGTAGGGGATCTGGTTTGGAAAGCAACTGCAACGGTGATGAGGGACTTGAAAACCCCAAAGTTCACGCCCAAGTGGGAAGGGCCTTATGAAGTGATCAGTGTGGTGGCCTCGGCTACCGTCTCGGTAACCGAGCCACGATGTGTGAAACAATGTACGAATAGGGGTCCAGTCTGCACTGAGGATTGAGGTCTCTCCGGTTTTACTCTTCGGTCTGTAGCCCAGAGGGTTGCCTGTCATCGCTTCGGATCTGCGGATAATGCAGCACCTGCTCCGGCCCTCCAGGAGTGCCACCTGGAGGCGGTTATGATGAATGGGTCCCATAAGGATCATGCAATAAGCGTAATCATTGGGATCAGGTCTGG
>JAOTQK010000019.1:13710426-13722251 GCA_025642025.1 Rhododendron ferrugineum
TGGTTACTCGCAGAAATATAATTTACCTTTGTGGAATGCCCAATACCTTCTTGTGTCAATAGTGCATCTTGGCCTCTAGCCTCCTCCTCCACACGGATGCGAGTGATCAAGGTCTCTAGGGACGTCTCTTTTTGCTTATGGCGCATCGTCTTTTGAAATTCCCTCCAAGACGGCGGTAATTTGTCAATGATGCCCGCTACCACAAGATTGTCCCCAATCTTGATGCCTTCGGATGTCATCTCTGCCACTATCATCTGGAAATCTTGAGCTTGCTCCACAACCGATTTTCCATCCACCATTTGAAAGCGAAAAAATCAGCTAGCTGCATACTTCTTTGCTCCTGCCTCTTCAGTATCATACTTGCTCTGTAAAGCTTTCTAGATTTTCTTGGCAGAAGTGTAAGTTGTATCATAGTAATCATAATGATCAGCAAGGCAATTCAAGAGATAATACCGACACTTGTACTCATCTGTGTTGTACTTTTCCACCTGCTCTTGATGAGTTTCGTATTCTTCGTCGTTCATCTCGTCGACATTGACCTTGTTTGGATTTTTCCCGGTGAGAATGTAGGCAACCTTGAGAAGGCTAAGGTAGAAAAGAACTTTTCCTTTCCACCTCTTGAAATGGGCTCCCTTGAACCTGAAGGGCTTGTTGAGATCGCCAGTGCTGTCATTGATCTTTTCTGGTGCTTGCTCCATGCTTAATATCTCCTTAAAATTGTTGGTGAAATTACCGCAGATTATATATTTAATAAATTCAGAACACCACCAGAATGGCTGAGGCGCGGATATCTCGCTTTCTTTAAGGAGATATAGCCTCTACGGTGGGTGAAACCCAATCAACCGATGCAGCAGACAACAACTATTCTCCCCTAGGATACATCAGCCCAACGCTCAAGTTGTATGGCTCTCACACACTCTGCACCAGTGGTGTGAGCCCAAAGCTCCACCGAATAAAAACACCTTTCTTTGCCCGAAGTAGTGAAAATAGTTTTTCCCTTTGTTTTTTTTTACTACTTCACTTACTTTCTTTAGAAACACCTGAAGAAGACCCTTATATAGGATCCTTAGGTAGAAACTCAATTAACTACGTACATGCATAACTTAACACATTAATAAGACTTCAATTAAAGACTTTACTCTAATGCATTGAACTCTAACGTTAATGATATTAGATTAATTAATATACTTCATTTAATATGAAAATGTAACAACAATCCCCCACTCATTTGAATATTAAATAAAGTAAAAATATATTACCGGGCAAAGAGGAATTATTATGCAGCATTAAGACTGCTTTTGAGCAACTAACTTCGTCACTATACACGTTTACATCTCTAGGACTTCAATTCCAGTATCAAAAGAACATATCTCAACTTAAACCAAACCAATTCCAGCATGTTAAGAGTTTATTAGGAGCTTCCTAACCCAGGTATGGAATTCCAACTCCTAATTTGATTTTAGGATACCCAAACCCACTTTACTCAAAACGCTAGAATAAACCAATTCAAGAACATGAGAATACCTAGCTTTTCCAAGGTCAGGAAGTATCAAGGAAAGAGAAGAAAGTACCTCAATGATGTTGGCCCTTGATTCTCTCTCTCCCTCTCTTGCTATCTCTCCCATAAGTTTCCTCTCTCTCTCCCTAACGTAGAAGAGAAATCCTCTGCCCTTGGGTTTTCTTTTTTCTTTTTTATTTATTTCTATAGATATGTATCACATATACGCACATGCACCCTAGCACTTTATTTGTTTTATATGTGCACACACAGCACATAAAGGGTTTTTTAAGTTTTATTACACCTACACCCCTATAGTTTCAGAAACTTCATAAAAACCACAAATATAGAATTCACCTTTCTTTTTAACCCTTAAATTCAAGACAGGGTCTGACAGGTACAGTCAAAGTAACACTACATTTCAAGAATCGGTCCCAAATAATGAGGAACCACTATAACAGTAAAAGTGAACTAAACGATTAGACTAAAAATGCTGCTATCGAAAAGAACGGAAACCAAATGCAGGTTCTACGTACCATTTGTAGCCGCCAACCTCAAATGCATTACTACGAAGTTTTCTCTTGTTAATTTGGGAAAAATTTTCTATCTTCCACGTATAACTCGCAAGGTTTTGGTCCAACAATGTCATAAAATAGCTAAAACTGAAGTTAACCGCATAATGGATGCATAATATGACAAAGCAGGTAACACGGATTGGTTAACAACTTGATACTGATAGGAAAAGCTGAAAATTGATATTACAATGAAGATCCAAAACTTGATTTCACAAGAATGCGCACCACCTCAATAACGGTTTCCCTAGTATTTCACTCCATCTTTTGTACTATCAAATTTGTTGACATTACCTCCTCGGAACTAATGAACAAGAGTGATTCTACTTGAACCCATACAAGTCCTGTGTTTCTGCTACACCCATAAACTTTTCGATTTATTTATTTGTTTTTTCTCTATACCTAACAATAGTTTGAACATACCCTCATCATCCACGTAAATCTAAAGCCAACTTCATCAAATCTACATGAACCCGCCATCCACGGCACAACCACCATCCCCTTGTCCACCACCATGCTCGACATAATTAATCGATTCCTCAACATAAATAATTGCAATGATGGTGAATAACTTAATAGGTGATCTGCAGCTAACCGCGCATGAAACATGACTATCTTTTGCTTTATGTAGGTGAATAATCTGTTATTTTGGAAGTTAAAATATATTGACTGGAAATGTTTTAGATGAAACCAAAGAATAAGGCATAAATAAATATGCTAGAAAAAATTTTAGGTTTCTACAGATCTAGACCTGCAAGCAAGAAACATTTAATTTAAGGCCAAAACTAAATGGTGTCACTCCACTTGAGCAGTTTTCAAGGATGAAAATAAAAGACAACTCTTGATTGATTTAAGCTGTTGATTTGGTCCCAATCTAAACATTGCGTCAATTTAGTCCCCAACATTTAAAATGTGAGTCTAAAAGGTCCTTGGCACGACCGCCGTTTCTCCTTTCCATCAAAATAGGGGGCATTCGTGGTATTTCACCCTAAACCTACCCTCTTCCCCTTGGAAATTCTATTCCCCCTCCCCTCTTATCTTAGTACCCACATGAAACTCAAAAATACTTCATAAAACCCCAAATTTCTTGTCTCATTACCCACACCTACAAGCCTGGAACCCCATCGACCATCGGCCACCATCTTCGACAACTATTACTCGCCACCCTTCACTCACCAGTGCCACCACGGTGCCACCCCCACCCATTCTTCCCTTATTTTTGTGTTCTCCGATAACCATCTCCCAAATTTCAACCCCAAACTTGTCCCCACGTTGCTGGAAATTGCTGCCGCTTCTGTCGTTCTCATAGACAAGGAAGGTCTCAAACTTTGACTATTCTGTTGCAATTATCAATTCAGCAACCAAGAATCCAATTCAAGGGGGAAAAAAAAGGTCTAAGACAAATGAAAAAACCTTCAATTTATAAAAAAATTTAGCAAATATTTTTGTACAATTGGAGGACAACCACTCTATCGTCCTCTTTTTTCCTACATCAAATTTGAAGGAAGAAAATATTAACCCCACAAATTTTGTAAATTTGATAGACAAATTTCTGTTTGGTCGGAAAATTATGAACAACTTCAGTCCGTTTGGACAATCGTCGAACATATTCTATACGTTTTGACCCCAAACACCGAACAAATCGAACTTGTTTGACCTTCAAGAAAAGAACGGGGTTGTCGGCTTTCTAACGACGACCAATATACATTTGTTTGATCGATTGTTGGGGAACAATGGACATGGGTACAATTTTAGGGCTCCAAATGACAATGAAACTCATTGTGGTATTTCATGCGGTGATGGTGCCTCCGTTGTGAGGTTTGAAACTTACAAGGGAGGAGATGTTCACTTCGAGCCCTTAATCGCCCCCAATTTTTGGACATGGAGTTTTTTAACGGTGTTGTTGGTGGGAAGGAAAGAGGGCAGAGGTTGGGGTTTTTGGACGGTGTTGCTAGGGTTTTGGTTACCCCCAAAATGACGATGGTTTCACCAGAAAAGGGGGAGAGGGTAGGTTTAAGGTGAAATACCACGAATGCCCCTTGTTTTGATGGAAGGGAGAAACGGCGTTCGTGCCAGGGACCTTTTAGACTCACATTTTAAACGTTGGGGACTAAATTGGCGCAATGTTTAGATTGGGGACCAAATCAACAACTCGATCATACTTTGGGGACCAAAAAGGTAAATAAGCCTTCTACAGCCATTTCAACTAAAATCATAATGGATACCTAAAAATACCTGAATTCATGCAAGAATAGGTCAACTTATAAGTAATAATCATGAAAAGGGACAACCTCTACCTTGACCATCTAGCTTTATCTTCAAGCCTTACTTTGTCTTTATACCACCAAAGACCTAAGGTGTCCTCGATTAGAGTTTCAGCGATGTGCATTCCTTGGTTATTAACAGTTTACTAAACTAACATTACAAAAACAACAGAAAAATAAACTAAGAGAGTAATTACGAAGAACGTTCCAAAAAGGATCAGAAATCATACCTGGGAAAGAAAATTCGAAAATCAGAAGAACTTTCAGAGAGTGAAATGAGAGCTTTCCAACCGCAATATAGCCTTGGAAGAAAAAGCAGTTGCGTTAGGACCCATCCTATAGCAAAAGCTTTACTTTCCCTCTTCCCTTGCGACGCCACTTGCTCAGCCATATTTGATAGCTTGGGTTTACAGGTTGTTACTGTGTCGTAGCGTAACAGGGCGTAGAAAAACAAAAACAAAAACACAAGCAATCCACAAATAATCAAACTCAAGAACAAAACATAGGATAATACGGAGAAAAGAAGAGAACAATCATATCTATATTGCTTTAACCTTTGTAAGTCTAAATGATTTTCTGTTGCATATTTTCAACACAAAATGCAAAATCCAGCATCAATGCACATTTACCATATCAGTATGATAATGCACTTGCACAATCCTGTATTTTCTTATTTAGTCAACCTTTCAACCATGGACATGGTTATCAAGAACGTAAAGCAACTACAGCAACAAAAACCTTATACTAAAGACAACCTTGATTGAACCCATGTTTTGCAATGTTTTAGGTCGATGTAGATGGTTTGGACCGGAATCAGTATAACCATGGGTTCGATGAAAATACTAGTAGCAATGACGTTCCACAGAGAGAGAGAGAATGTTGGTTAGCTGAGGAAAGGGTAGAAAGAGATGGGCCTGTTGAGAGCGTGAGAGAGAGTTACGACCTATGATGCACGGACACCGACACGGGAATTTTAAAAAAATGGGACACGGCGGGGGACACGCCACGTGTATATTTATTTATTTATTTACATATATGTAAATATTTTTTTTTCCAAGTTTAAATGGTAAAATGTAGACAAAACATAACATCCATAGTTCTAATACCATTCAAACAAAACAAGACATCCATGATCCATAAGCTCAATACAATCCAAATACCCAATTGAAAAAAAAAACATGATAAAAATCCATAATTCCATAATAAATTATGGGACACGCCACGTAGCATGTCCCATACGTGTCCCCAGCCGTGTCCCCCTAAAAAAATTTATATTAAAGTATGGGTCCCATACGCGTCCTCGAGGTGTCCCCGTGTCTGAACACTGCAATACGTCGACCTCTAGAGGTGTCGGTGCTTCATAGGTTACGACTAGAGGGGAAGGTGGTAATAGCTTATAATGAAAAAGACCTAGCTATGAGGCACACCCAAAAGCCATTTAACAACAAAGAACATTCACAGAAATGAACCATAGATGGTTAAAACAAGAAGCAACATTGTTAGAAAAAAGAGGTTAATCGAGGAAGCATACTCGCTCAAAATTGGCAATGCCCAAACATGTGCATTTTTCTTGTGTATTGCCATCCAAACAGATAAATAGTGTGAATCTTTAATGAGCAAACCCACAATTGATTTAAGGCGTATTTATTTTGCACGGAAGCACAAAACTTTAGAATGAAAAGTAAGATTATTATTTACTTTATTGTTAAGATGCCTATATTTAGTACTTAGAAGAATGAAATCTTGTCCAAGAATTTAGAAGTGAATTTGGAATAAAAATCATGATCAGAATTATAGAATCATAAGATTTAGAAGCACAGCTTTAGGATCACCTAATTAAACTTTAGCCCTACAATCAATTTAGTGGTGGCATATGACATCATAGATTTAAGTTGTGCCTCCAAAGTCCTCTACTCCACTTTGGAGGCGAAGGACGGGGCTTTTTTTAATGTCATTGCAACCTAAGTTTCTCAAACTAGAAATTCCGAAAATAATGTCTATATTAAAAAAACACAGTTCAAAAAATAGGATAAGTAGAGAAACAATATAAACAAAACCAGATTTGAGATGACAAACACTAACTAAAAGAACCCACGAGGCCGCAATTCCAATTTTCAAAACTGGTGAGAGCGAGGCCGCAGTTGCAATTTTCAGATCTGGTGAGAGTGAAAATTTATCCAGCTTTAGAAGTTTAATCTTCATCAAAATACGAAACCAGACTTATTTCAATTCATATAGGTTTTGTTATAGGAAAAACTTGAGGACTCAAATTCTGAATATAACCCTTTAGAAGTACCAAAAGATAGGACTCAAGCTAAAATCCAGTGATTATACCTTTTACCATTCCCTTGTTTTGTTATGCCAATATAGAAGGCAGAAACTCTTATTGGCTTACATCAATAGATACATTACCACTTGGGGCTAGCTCTATGTTACCAGAAAACGCTACTACCCTAGCGAATTACGTTTTGGTACCAACGTTCCGAAACAGGGTACACTACAGGTGCAATAAGGTAAATCTAGTGATCCAAAGCGATCGCTTGAGTTTTCCCCAAAATGTCAACTAATTATGGTCAAAATAGAGAGAAATGGAATTTCGGTGGGGTAATTGTAAAAAGTCCAATCGTTAAGCTCCTAGAAATGTGTTTTGTATGAATAATTTGATAAACAATATTTAGTTTCACTTGATGTCTATCGCTTGGAAGAGTAAGTTCTAGTTTTGTTATCGATATAAGACTACCCCTATCGTACCACAATTTAAGCATGTGGCATATTGCGTTCCCATTTCTCGTACCGGAACGATCCGCGTTCCAAGTAACATAAAGCTCAAGTGACAAGGACCTGGAGGTCTCTTAGAGAGGTCTATGGTCCAAATCTCAAGGGTGGACCACTAATACATTTACTTTATCTCTCCCTAGAGGTTGCTACCTTTAGGTAGCCCTAGTAATTACCTGGTTTATGAAGGATAGGAGGAGTACATGTACCAAGAGATTATAGGCAGAACAAAGTCTCAGACACCATCGTTAGGCAAAAAAAAAACTAGTATAGATAGAAGCATAGAATACTGTAACATAGCAAAATATTTCAGAAAAAAATTTGCAGCATGTAATAAATTTTTAACACTATTTTCACATAGCTCACCTTCATTCGGTTCCGAGGACCCTTATCATCCTTTGGGGGCAAGGGATATCCTCTTCTATATGAATAAGTGGAACTGAAGAATTTTCAGCATCCTCTGAATCTTCCTCTACCATTCTTGCTCTTGGCTTGGCCTTCAAGGGCTTTCAGTCCACTGTACAAGGAATCCATTAACAAGGTAGACGTGACTTCCATTTCAATAAAGAAATGTTTTACAACAACTCTCAAAATTGAATCTGTTTCTCTCTGGACATGCAGCGGCTAGGAATTTGGTCAATCCCCAGCCAAAAGCACAAAAGGTGCAGCCACCACAAGTAATCTGTTATTTTGGAAGAAAAAATATATTGAGTGAAAATGTTCTCAGCCAGATCAGACAGAGCTGAAACCAAAGGATAAAGCATAATTTTTTTTTTTTTTATTAACCGGAAGAAAACAAGAAAAATAGGCTAGAAATGTCCAGGTTTCTAGAGATCTAGACTACAAGCAACAAACAATTAATTCAAGGCCAAAAGTATATGGTGTCACTCCACTTGAGCAGTTTTCAAGGGTGAAAAATAAAAGACAACTCTTGATTGGTTTAACCCCTAACAAAGAGAGAGAAGAATGTCAAAACTTTTACAGCCATATCAACTAAAATCATAATGGATGTCTAAAACTACCCGTTTTTCATGCAAGAATAGGTCAACTTTTAAGTAATAATCATGAAAAGGAACAACCTCTACCTTGACCATCTAGCTTTATATTCAATTTCAATCAATTTCCCGAGCTTGCTTCTTGTCTTCCACAAATTTGCTACTTGTCTTCGACAAATTTGCTCTACAGTTGTCAAATATCTCAAACAAGTTCTCTCCTATACTGACAATTAAGGCAACAAAAGGGACGATTTGCTCTCTTCCTACAAACCAGAAACACAATTTGAAATCAGTGATCAACCCCCATTAAAATTAGTAACAACAGAATTGCTTAATCATTCTTGTAAGAATGGAAGCTATAAGAGGGGGACTATCATTATTTGACAAGTGTTGAAAGAAAAGGGGGAAGGAGGTAATATATCATAGTCTTAAAGGCGAAATCATCACACAATACAAGATTCTTATTCTTTGCTTCTCGCTAACTGAAATATAACAATGATTTACATAAACAAGTAAAGATAGAAGACTAGGCAAAAAAAAAAACTATAGGTACACGCATGAATAACGAATATGACCATATATAAAGGACCTTCAAACTAAAAAGAATCTTAGTTCTACATCATTGATTAATCTACAAGGAAACATGGAAAGATAAGACTCATAATGGATATTGCAACCTAGAGGGGGGTCAATAGGTTGAACTCTTTTTTTAACCCTTCTAGTGCACGCAGACCAGAACCACAAAATTCTCAACCTACTGGTACACGCAGACCAGTTAGCTTAAAGCTCACAAATAAACCAAGAATCAAATCATAACTGATACAGAGTGAACATCGCGCTCTCGCTCTCTCTCTCTCTCTCCCAAGGTAGGATAAGTGTAGTGATATAAATCGTACCTTTACCGACGATTTCACCTTTACTATTGTCCCCAAAGGTGACTGTTCCTCCATCATGTTTAGATAGGAGAGAGAATCTCTCCTTTTCTCAGGTCATAAGTCTTGAGCATCCACTATCTAAGTACCACATAGAATCATGTACTTTTGCTTTTAATCCCATAGTCTCTGCAAAATAACATCTGCCTTTTGGTACCCGTCTTAATTTGGGTCCTTGAACATTAGTATTTCTTTTGGGACAGTTTGTAGAAATATGACCTCTGTCAGAACGATAATAGCACATGATATTTCCAAAAGTTTTTCTAGTGACAAAATACTTTGAGAGTCTTCTCTTAGCAAGATTAGACACAAAAGATGTGTCATATCCTATGCCGCTTCGATCACCAAACAACCTTTGTTTTCCAAGTAAAGTAGTCAAATTTTTTGACCCTACATTAAATCTTTCCAGTTCAATATTCTTTTGTTTCAAATCATTTTCAAGACTCGAAATTTTATTGATCAAAATGTGATTATCATTTTTGAGAGAAGCGATTTCCCTTTTAAGATTGCTGTTTTTCAGACTGATATTTATTAACTCATTATACAAATTTTCAAAGGCAGTATAAATCCTCATCATCATCATGCTCATTATCAATAGAAGCTATAAATCCAAATTCACTTACATCGGAGTCGGAGATATCCAACTCATCATCCTCATCATCCCAAGTAGCGGCAAAGGCCTTTTTTTTCCTTCGTTTTGTTTCACTCGACAGTTGGCGGCTATGTGACCAATTTTATCACAGTTAAAGCATCTTCTTTCCTCTCTTTTTTTGTTGTTTCTTCTTTCTCTATCTCCTTGGTCCGTTCTTCTAACTTCTTTTCTTTTTAGGAATTTTTTGAATCTACGGTTTAGGAGCACCATTTCTTTGTCTTCTTTAGATTCTTCATCCTTGTTAGCTTGTAGTGCAATCCCCTTTTTGGGTTTCTCATCTTCCTCCTCCATTAGTACCATTTCATGCGTGATGAGTGATCCAATTAGTTGCTCGACAGAGAGAGTTTTAGATCTTTTGCTTCTTCAATAGCTGTGACTTTTGGTCTCCACCTTTTTGGTAATGCCTGTAAAATCTTTCTCACAATATCCACAGAGGGTGTCTCTCGACCAAGTGATGTTAGTCCATTCACAATATTTGTAAAACGAGTATACATTTCAGAAATAGTTTCATTAGGTTTCAGTTTGAACATCTCATACTTGTGCATAAGTGTACTAATTTTAGAATCTTTCACTTAACCAGTACCTTCATTAGTATAACCTCTAAAGTATCACAAATTTCTTTCGTAGTTTTACAAACAGACACCTTGTTATATTCATCTGGACTAATCTGCAAAATAAGGCATTCATGGCTCTAGAATTTAAAGTGTACTTATACTTTTCATCAGTACTCCATTTAGACTTAGGTTTCTCATTAGAAATACCTTCAGTAGTGACGGTTGGCTTTGTGTACCCTTCTTCCACGATTGTCCATAGATCAAACTCCAATGATTCAATGAAAATTCGCATTCTGTTTTTCCAGAAGCTATAGTGAGTTCTGTTGAACAGTGGTGGTCTCCGATTTCCAGCTCCCTCCATCTGACTTGAACTGTTGAACTCATTTTTTAACCCTTCTGATACATGCAGACCAGAGCCACAAAATCCTCAAGCTACTGGTACACGCAGACCAGTGAGCTTAAAGCTCACAAATAAACCAAGAATCAAATCCTAACTGATACACAGTGGATTTGGCTCTCTCTCACTCTAGGTAGGTAGGATAAGTGTAGTGATATAAATCAGTGAGATAGAAGTGTGGCTTGAAAACACTACAGAGTATATAAACCAAGAATCAAATCCTAACTGATACTACAATGAAATAAACTATCTCAACGAATATTTGAACGCCCCTTGTTTTTTGTGTGAATAGCTCTCTGTAAGACTTGGTTGCTAAATGCTGAAGAGAGCTTTTCTTTACATAGCCAACGAGTCAATCCAGAAGATCTTGTAGATGAAGCCCAACGTTCAACTCATTGAATTTTTTTGTCTTCTTTACGGCTCTGGTGCATAAAGTCAATATATGTGTACACAAAATCTAACGATATCACATAGCACAAAATATTTCTCTGGAAAAGTAAACACTAGTACGTACAACCGTTTTTTTGTAATAACTGCAAATCCAAACTTTTTCAAATCTGGAAAACGTAAGAATTCAAGTTGGCAAACTAAATCAAAAGAGCATGCAAATATGAAGACCAAAGCAAATATATGCAATTACTGCATATTTCCTTTTTCGGATTTGAGAATCAAGAATGAAAAAGTTGTCCTGACTTTTTCTCAAATTGAAGGAGGCAAAATATAGATACAGGATGGAGAATATATTTTGCATAAAATGTATGAAGAAATTCCAAAGGATACGGCGTGGTCCCAGGATATGGTCTAGAGAGAGAAGGAAAGGAAACAGAGTACTCTTTGGCAGCCACCGGATCAAAGGCTGGTCAGCCGGGCGGTCGACCACCACTCCAACCGGAACTCCATCCGGCTCACAAACCAACTTCAGTCCAGTGGGCTTTAAGGCCAAAATCTGTTTGGGACAAAATCTGTCAAAGGCCTAGAAGCTTAACTATAATCCCAACAAGCTCAGCTATTTCAAGGTTAACCAAATCTGATAAGGCCCAAATATCTTTTGTAACGACCCGTATTTTTCGGATATTATTTAAAAGTTTTATAAATATTAGAAATTGAGAAAAATGTGAAATTTATTGAGTTTATTTGAATTGGGGTTAATGTGTTAGGATTATTATTTGAGGGAGTGCAAGTGTGA